>OMLP01003522.1:35187-47701 GCA_900302685.1 Spondyliosoma cantharus | reverse complement strand
TGTGCAACACTGTCTGTACAACGGCCTCTCAGTTAGAAAACAATGCCCCTAACTTGATCCGCACTTCTCACTTGCCGGAAAAGTGTTTTGCAGAATATTCGCAGTCTAAGCGTGCAGGCATCGCCGAAAGTTGAAAATGTGGGATTTTTTTTTTACGAGTTATTTTTTTCTTTCTTTCCTCTTTTGTCTGCGCCGCACGGGGAGGGAAATGCACGTCAGCTCATCTTTACAGACTGATCTGACATGAAAAGAATCTCCTTGACAACTAAAACTCGTCTCACTCGCGGTGTTTTGTGGTTTATGAAACTGATTTTGTTTTCCTCGCGCACAAAGATGATAATTGACAAATTAATTGCAGTTCTCTTATGAAAGGCAAGATGCACATTTAACATATCTGTTTATTTAACATATTTATTTATCATATTATGCTTTATGGGTAATTGCCTTTCCTTTATTGTGTTATGGGTTAGGTTTAGTGTTAATCCAAGCCAAAGGGAGTTACTCTCTGCTACGGACAACACTAATCCTGCACTTCCTGATACGCCTGGTTTGGAGTCGAGCCTTTACTTCAGCAACTTACGTGCATCATTATATAACACATGTTATAAAAAAAAAAACATTTTTATACATTTATTATAAAATATATACACTCCAGTCAGCCAGCAGACATACGCTTGCTACTGCTGAAGCGGCGTTATTTTAGATCACACTACCTTGCCCGGCATGACCCGACCCTGCTCTGCCTCTGATTGGCCACATCTTGCCCTTTAATTCACAAGTGATGTCTCACTCTGTGGCTAAAACAGAGCATTCAAGACACAGTGTGAACAAATCCACTACTACTCTATTTCACCAGGACCCCCAAATAAAAGTATGAGCCTGTAAATTAGCATAATATGACTTCTGTAATGCAACGACACTCATATGGCGATAGGTCTGACGAACTTGCAGCATGACACACTGAGGTGACACAACGAAGTGCATGTCGGAAATGACTTTGGACCCCTTGAAATGTTCTTTTAGGACAGCACCTATTCCCCTACAGGACGTCTGCCTATTAAATACTCAATTACTTGTTCCTTAGAGTGGAGGGAGAAACTTCCAATGACCTAGAGTGCCTTTGTAGCTCCACCTCTGGGGCTGTCTTTCTCTCGCCCGTGACTTTTTTTTTTCCTTCTATGAAGTGTCTGCTCCTGCTGCAGTTGGTCCTATAGAGTTCCTAGTTTAGGCGACACTTGCTGACACAGCTAAAACAGCATCATGCACGGCGGCCCTAGAAAATGTGAGCCTCAGCTTGCATCAAAGAATCATAAGAGTTTCAGGCTGGATAAAAAGATAAGCGGCAGAAAAGCCTTGCAGATGAGAAGGGGAGAAAAAGACTGTTTAAAGGTTTAGCAGAGCTTCATTTTTCCGGGTGTGTGTATGTGTGAAAGAGAGCTAAATTTTTAAAGGGGAGCCCACAAGGGCATCATAGAGAGAGATTCTCTGTACGTTATCGCCTAATCTGTTTTGGGATCATTTTGGACGCATTTTAGCTGTCGCTGCACTTTACCAATCGCTATATATCCAGCGTACAAAACAAGACAAATATGAGTCAAAGTAGAAGCCTCAGGGGGATGAATGTGCCATGTTTCTTTTTTTTTTTTTTTATGTGGCAGCCTTATTTTGAAATTGCACACAGCTGAGTGGAAGAAAGCTACTGCAGCTGGTTTCTGATGTGGCTCTTGTTGAACAGCAGGCAGGTTTCACTTCAACATGTGGGTAGAAACCTAAAAAATAAACACCCTGCAAACACCTGCCAGAGGATTTTATGCATCGGCATCATAAAACAAGTCTGAAGGCCCACATCTCGAGTGCCGCTTTTTTGAGGCATCATCTTGAAATCTTCTACTCATCTCGCTATGTTTTCGTCGATTTCTTCCTTTAGAAATGCAGGTCATCTATCAAAGCTCGGCTTTCCGACTCTCTGAAAGACACCTTGCTGAAAGAAAAAAAAAGATTTTGTTCCTCGCAGTCTGTACTTGGCACATCACAGACAGCTTGTGTGCAGGACAGAAAGAACCAAAAGAAACAGCTGCGCATAAAAAAACCTGAATAAATACAGTGAAAATGAAAAAAAACAAAAACTGAAAAGATTTGTTAGATCCCTTCAATATTTCACATGATTAAAAGCTGCAAAATACGCACAATCTGACATCGCAGCCTTGGTGTCGTCTCAGAAACGTCAGAATTAATGTTGCTCCAGGACAAATTGTTGCAACTGACCAATCACGTTTCGGTAATGTCATAGCTTTGTGACTCAGGGAAAAAGGCGAATGGGAGAAGTTAACCAATTTAACACTTGTTTAACCATGTGAAAAGGTCCATTTTTATCCAAACCATGTTTTCCTAAACCTAACCGAGTATTTTTGTTCCCAAAACTTAACCAAGCATTTCTGTTCCCTAAACCTATTTCTGTATTTTTCAGTATTTTTGTTCACAACATCCAACCAAACAAACACAGAAAACTAATTAGAAATGTACTCAACCCTTTCAGCCATGACAGTCTGCTCAGGATGTGGACTTGATGTTCCTGGAACAATATTAATGTTCCAGAAATGCCGACACCAGTTGCAAAGCTGCCGCATCACAAGGGCAGGGATTGCTCAGTTGCAACGATGGTCCCGGAACAACATTAAACATGTTGTTTTAGAAAACAGCACCAACAGTGATATCAGATACACCTAAACTCAACACGGTTGGAGATGCCCGGACTTCCTGTCAGAAACTCAGTGGTTTTGTAGCTAAAAACACGGCTGGAAATTGTCCTGAGGTCCCCCTAAAAATAACCAGTGGTGTCACACATAAAAACATCGTCGGTGGCTCCACTACTATCTCCTCGACCTCCAGGATGTCACGTATTGTATGAATGTCAATAGTGTGCACACGACACATACAAATGTGAACACACCGGTCATTTGCAGTCATTTGAACTGCCACGTTTCACTCTGGCGACTGGACCGGTGGACCCGCTGTCTTTTATTCATGCAGCTCTCCAGGAAAAGCCTCTTACCTAATGGCCTCCCTTGTCGTTGCCCTGAGCCACCGCCTGACTTCAACAATTCATGTCAGGTTTATGTTTGTAACCCCACGCTGGCAAACTAATGGATGAGGCGTTGTCTCTCTCTGCCCGAGCTGATGGCCCGTCTTGAAAGGAGCCGCATGGTGGACTAAGCCAGCAGGTTGGTGAAATAAAGATAATGGCCATTATCTCCTCACCACTTGGCGTAATTGCCAGATGTCCAGTGACCTCCCGACAGGTGCGCTCTGCTTCTCCTCCCCTGCTGCTCCCCGGCTGAGGAGAGGAGGTGCTCCACAGTTGTTGTGTCAGAGAGTGGCATCCCTCAGCAAGTTCTCTGTAAGCACAATGTTGTGTCTTTTTTTTTCCCAGGCGGACGGATAATTTGAAGAGCTCGAAATAGAAAACGCGGTTGATAAAAGCAAGTCGGTTCCTATTTACATGCAGTCTGTGTGCTTCTTTCTGCTGCCTCACTACAGTAAGAAAAGCTAGCTGGGGCTATAAACAACAGGAGGATCCCACGGCCCTGCTGGGAGGAACAAATGTTTGCGTGCGGAGGATGCGCCTCCTCAAAACAGAAAATTAATCGTTCAAATAGGAAGGGCTTAATGTAAGTGTTTCAAAGCTAATTCTCCTTTTGTTCTGTGTGGGGAATGCAATTGAAACGGTATCAAACGCTGTTGCTAGGAGACACCGGTCCCGGTCCACAGATAGGAGGCAGGCGGATGAGCGCTGCCGCTGAATTCAGACCAGTATCACGAGCGAGTGTGAAGGAGCAGCGGAAAAGATTTGATCGACGGGTTGGGGGGAGTCTGTGGAACGCGGCGATGGAAAAAATACCTAATGAAAAATAATGAAGAGAATGAGCAGATTCAAATACCTCGGTGGCTGTTTAATGTCTCCGTGCGTCACGTAAATACTACCTCTTCCTTTGGAATTTGAACTTCAGCAACCCAGACAAGCATCTCTTCCCTTGATGCACCACCTCCCAATAAATCCTTCATACACGGCAATCAAACGAGCATGAATTATTCAGTGTTGCCAAACAACTCACACATAATCATTTAATGAGTTTCTCCCCTATCTTTTTGCTCCGATGGGTGAAAATAAACTTCCCGTCGGTGAGGAAACTTGGCCAGTTTGTTTTCGAGCAGAAACGCATCACTTATCAGGGTCGTCGACGCCTTCCTTGATTGTTCAGTTGTTACACTGATGGATTTTTCTGGGTCGTCTTAATGAAAAACAAACAGAGATTAATGGATTTATGAGATTAGCAGGATCTCCAAACTGTAAACATTCGGGACAATTAGTTTGTTAAAAAAGCAGCGGCGGCGTCTGTCTAAACATCAGCCGACCGGCGAGTGCGTGCGCTCCTCCTTGCCAGCGCGCTCATCTCATTCGTCACACGGTGACTGGTTCAGATTTCGGGGGAGAAAACAGAAGAAACAGACTTATCTTCGGAGCGCTATATATCATAACTGAACAAAAACATGACAAGATTTTCTGCGAGAGTGATTTAGCTGCTGGAGAAAGAGAGAAAGAAAAGCAGAGAGTGTCGGAGGCTCAGAAGGCAGCGAGGAGAAATTCATCCAGGTTCCATCAAATATGCTGAATTCATAGGACTCGTGTGAGAGATTCTTAATATGCTTTCGCTGAATAAAATCAGCGATAGCAGCGGTATAAAAATGTAATACATATGATGAATTTACTGAAGGTTTTCTCAGTGTCAGAAAACGCTGTAATGAGGCTTTTCCTGCTGGTGTTGTCTCTGTATATCTGAGAGCCACACATGCTGAAATGGTCACTCTCAACGTCGTTGAAATGAAACCTGGACGAGTCTGTAATGCAGCTGTAACGGCTACGTTTCGCAGCGAATGTGTCAGATCGCCTGGTGACCGACCTCCTGATTACCCCCGTCACCCCTTTTCCAACCGAAGTGAAACATGTGCTGGTTCTGGGCTGGTGCTTAGTGCCGGTTCAGAGTTGGTGTAATCTGTGAAACTTTAAGAACCGCTTTGCTTTTGCAGGGGCATGAGAGCCACCATCGACTCCAATTTTTGACATTGTCATCCAAACGTGACTGGTTCCAGGACCGCTGTCGCTTCATGTTGACCTCCATAGTGAAAATATTTTGTTCACTCTCTCGTGGATGAGTCAGAACACACTCCTCTAGCTCTTTTTGAAAAAAAGAAAAAATGGTGGTCATGAGCAGTTTTAGTTTGTTCTCGGTCACGATAACCCCGTCCCCCCTAGCCCCTGACGCAAGTGGTTCTTTGTTCTAGACCGAACCGGTTCCAGAGTGGGCACTGGCTCTGAACCAGCATCTAAACCACCTTGGTTGAAAAGGGGGTATATGAGACCTACATTAGAGCAAAACCACGACTCTATTAGAGCTGATCACCTCCTTAGAAAACAAGAGTGTTGGCAGACGGCGGATGTTTTAATTGTCTTTGCTGTTCGTTACTTTGCATGTTGTTGTTTTTGACAGAAACAGCTTGAATATACGTACGTGGGTCAATGTGACACTGATGTTTAATTACCCAAAAGTGCCACGCACACACACACGAATGAACGTTGTTTGCACCTCATTACCAACACTGTCGCTAACAATTCAATCAGTATTTAGTGCGATGGTGTTCAGCGCTCACAGCTTGTGGTTCCTTTAGGATAACTCACTTTTTAATTCATAATAAATATGCACGTTCAAACCCTTTTATGACGTATTGTCTGGGAAAATTACACGACCGACATCCTTAAAGGCCACATGAAACAGTCAGGTAGGGAGGGACTTGTTGTAGCTGAATGTGAGGTACGCCCCCGTCCATGCAGCTACATGCCGAAGTAGCAGGGAAAACAGTAACAAGGTATTTTTTCTTGCTGTGCTTCGCTCCTGGCAACCCGAGGCCTCGTCAGCTAATAGGACCACTTACATGACTTAATGAGCGAGCAGCAACTGTCTCGCAGCATCTAAAGTCCGTAACCACCTCAGTACTAGACTCCTTGTCCTCAAACTGGCCGCGGTTGGTCTCGGAAAAACGAGAATAACTCATTGTCTCCATAAAATACGATATATTCACCCAAATCAGTGAATAAAGTCAGAAGTCAAATAGTCTCTCTGGCATGGAATCTGAGCTCTGTGCCACTCGCTCGACGCTTTGAGGTTAAAGATCGGTTGATGAGTGGACGGCAGGATGTTATTGGGGTCAAGCTTTCGTAAGCGCACTTGACATTTAGTTTTACAGAAGGAGACGCGACTGGATTTTGATATAAAGGTATAAAGAAATAGATTTTTTTGTAATCCCTTTGAGTCCTCATCTACAAAGATGGATGCTTTATATGCCATTGGATGTAAGTAACAATGTTTTGGCTTGGCTTTGTCTGCTCGTCGCGCAAACAAGCAGTATGTTAGTCTTATTCTGTTTGTGGTACTTTCATGAAGAAGCTGTGAAAAGCTGTGCTACACGCAGCTGAGACAGAACGTCGCTCCTTTCAGATGCCGCTGGAACGTCTTTTTCACTCAGAGTAACTCAAAATCAAAGCACGGCGACGAGAAAAACACTTCAAGCCTGTATATTTTAAAAATGAACACCAAAAAAAAAAGGTGGAACAGCTCAAATATTACATGAACGTCTTGATTTAATGGTTACCAGGCGTGCGGGGAAAAAAAAACAAAAAAACAAAACAGTTTTGACAACAGCAGCAGGTTCCTCTGCAGCAGGAGAATATGGCTGCTAATTAAGTGGAAGTGTCAGGGATGCCACTGTTCCCTCATTCTCAACTACCTGCCAAACACTGTTCTGTCTCAGCGCCTTCTTCCTTCCTCTCCTCCACCTGGAAAAGACACAAAAAAAAAGAAAACACAGACGCAGCAACTCCGAGACACATCAGCTCAGGAGAGACGGGAGGGAGGGGAAGAGGATGTTGTGGAACACCAAGGAAGCGGGTTTATTATCAGCATGAACAACCGAATCGTAAATGCATTATTGTGTAGAAAGTCATACTTACAGTGGGGGGATGTTGTGCTGAAATTGTTTAATAGTGAAGTTATTTCATGACGTGTATCCAGAACTACGGGACAGTAGATGTATGCTGTTATATAAAGCGGATGTAAAGGAACAATTTGTGAAATATGGCCTCAAAACATAGAAAAATTAAATAAGTAACATCATCAACAGAATGTAAAGAAACAACAGTGTTGTTTATGCTAGCAGCGAGTTTGCTGCGTTTCACAAGCTCTCTTAGGTTTTAGTGTAATGAATGAACAAAAACAAACTCCCGAAAAGTCAAGAAAGGAAACACCCTCGTGTTTATGTTCCATTTAAAACAGAAAAATACAACTTTACATCTTAATTTAAGTTTCTCACGCTGACCGAACGAGGACAAGCTAAAGGGCCTCATCGTAACACACGCATCAGATGCACAAAGGAAACAAATTGAAAGGTTTGTGTTTCCACAATCACTTCTGATATGGTCAAAATAAATCCTCATTTCAGTTACAGAGTCAAGTAACTCTGCAAACTCCAGCCAGCTAATGGGGCTAACAGAGTCTATTAGCTAGTAGCTAGCTAAGTCAAAGGATGGTGGGCAAACTTTTATCTACAAATGCATGCTGCTGGAAAATGAAAAAATAAAAAACAAAGAATTATGCCATTAAAAAAAATGTAGAAATGGGTTTTAATTATGGAGTGCCAATTGTGGTGGCACGGGGAAATGTGCATGTGTTGAAATATTTGCTTCCAGAAGCTTTGGGGTATTTAGTGACCTACTGTCGCTGCCGGGCTAACAGCTACCATGCTAGCCAGCCAAGAGGACGTCACCACTACTGAGTCATGAAGCCCCCTCGAGCTTCTTGCCGTGTTCTCTGTACTGTACCATCTACCCTGCTGGCATGTTGTTCTCAGGGTCGCAGCCTACATTTTCTAATGTTCTCACGCTAGCTTAGTCATTAACGGATGAACACGTGAGCAAAAGTTCATTCAAAATACAAATGTGCATCGCCCTCTTTGGTAAAGCAGCTCATTTTTAAGAGCGGAGGCTTTTCACGAAGGTCGGACGGTGCAGCACAACTTCGGACTCTCCGGCTCTCCGTTCCTTAAAAAGCCATCACTGTCAAGGAGACAAATTTGCAGATCAATGTTGAACTTGACGCGAGTGAAATCCTCTGCTCGCTGAATTGATCTTGCCTTAAATTTTTTTTGGAAAGAAACCTTGAAGATTTTCAGGCCTTTGGAGGCTTGGGGGGAAATAATAAAGGCACACTCGACCTATGCTTCAGGCTAGACCGCAAAACACCTTGAGAATGTAAGCGCATCGAAGAGCTCCGAATCTTAAACTCATGAACATTCATGCTAAAGTTACAAAAAAGATTCTATATGATTTTCTTTATTTAAGTTTTGAAAACCCTTTCTGTTTTAATTCCGTTTTTTTAATCAATAGTTATGGAGCTTGATGTTCGTACAAGGACGATGGAGCTGGTGGAGACGAGAGAGCCCCGACTGTGCTGTCAACAGATTGAGCACAATGAGCTCATTATTTATTAATTGGCTAATATGATAACGAGCGTAGCATTATACGGGAGTAATTAAAAGTACAGTGGAGGTCATAAAATTGCACTCAAGCGAAAGTATTACATTTGATAGACTGCATAATAGAGTTGACGCCACTGAGAACACAACACTGAAGGACACTGCGGATGGCTGGTACTGGTCTTTTCTTCCGTAAAGACACTTATGTGATTTATAACCTTTTCGAATGTTGTCCCTTTTAATTAAAGCATTTGTAAGGAGTATCATTTCCTCGTGATAACTAGAGATTTGTGGCACATTTACCATTAAAACAACATGAAACTGAAAGATTCCTGGTCAGAAAGTAGCAGAGATGTGGACTGAAGTCCAAGTCAAAATGACTCCAGTTGACTCAAGACTCAACTTGATTTGATTCTATGTTTATGCCAGTATATTTTATGTTATCCCTTTTTTATATTTTAGATGTAGGATTTTATTTTTCTTTCTTGTAAGATTTTTGATTTTTGAGTCTCATTCCCAGCCTCGTCAAATAACGCCGCTTTGGGATTGTCGGACGGACGGCCACCGTCCCAAAGCGTCAGTGTTTGAGACAAGTTTTCTCACAAATTGCACCTTAAAACTCAGGTACTTGATACAACGTGTGACTCGACTTGCCTGAGGAAAAAAATGGGGCTTGGGACCAAAAAAAGACTTGACATATCTGGTAGCCATCAGAACCTCAAGTCCAGGTTTTCAAATGCCTTAGCAGCACTCGCAGAACTACTGTTGTACGCGGTCCGTGTGGTATAGCGAACATTCGTAGGCTCTATGTCGACGAAATAAAAGAGATTTACCTTTCAGACTCGTACAAGTCGAGTTGTTTTCATTTATCTTGTCAAGGTCACTGTCGGTCTGAGCGTCGGTCTCTGTGCAGCCCGCTAAGAGTTATGCAAGTCGTTACATCTTTATGTAAATCACTTCAGCGACACGTGCATAAATAAAAGGTCAACAAACCACATTACACACCTATAACATGCATTAATCATTTTAATGAAATGCAGATTTAGTGGCGACTGTACAGTCAAATAAACTAGCCCCGACCTCTAGCCAGGGGGAAGTCAACACGACCGCTTTAAAGAATTAATGACACAATATGAGGTGCGGGAATAAATATGACTTGTAATTCTAAGAGTGGTAGTTTGTCAAACTCAACGTGTCTGTGAATGAATGTTTTCAATTTTATATTGTGGCAGCACTGTGGTTTAGGCACAAAAGCCACTTGGTAAGGGGCCAGGAAAAGATCATGTTTCTGGTTTGGACTCGGATGGAAACGCCGGGATTTGTTGCCACTGACACGGCCGGAAAAATATCCAGTGTTTTCATGCTAACAAATGTTGAAACACGGGGCGAGAAGCGATCTCCTGTTCAGCAGCCATCCCAGCAGGTGTCTTTTCCCAACTCTCTCTCTCTCAAATGGCAGGAGTGAGGAAAAGATCATATTTCCTACATCTCCACGTCTCGTCAAAAAACTTCTGGTTTTGTCACCGTAGACATGTCTCGTAAAAAAAAAAAAAATATCCAGAAGTTTCTCGCTTACGAATGCTGTCTGAACAGCTGTCATTTCTCAACCTTCTCTTGTTTGACACAGTTGGGTAAGGATCATGTTTTGGCTTACGTGGTTGACAGCTGGAAATTGTCTCAACGTTAAAAAAAAAAACGCTAAAAATATCCAGTGGTTTCACGCTCACAAATGTTTAAACGGCGTCTCATCCTCCTCCTGTCGCGTGCATGTGATCCGAATGTGATACGACTCTGTATTTTTTTTTTTAAATGTTGTCTGTGGCCGACAGTTGTCGGACGAAAAAGTGACCGACTGACTCACCATCCTCGGGCACTTCTACCGGCAGAAAAACTCGAGAGGAAGAACACCCGCAAAAAAAAACAACAAGAGTGGAGAATAAGTCAACATTATGGATGAGGGCTGGGAACACAAGTTTGTATCGCTTGCAGGTGACGCTCGTTATAAATTTATGCCGTGGCGATTCCCGTCTTGCAGAAAAGGTTTTAAAAAAAACAACACGGACGAACTTACCGAGGGCGAACTTTACTCCCTTCTTTGTCCCTGGGACCCAAAAGTGCCAACGACAGGCTTCATCAGCCAGTCAATCAGGTTCCCCACCACGTAACTTATTTCATTAACCAGTACTTGCTTATGTAGAATGATGTGATTTAAATATCATAGTGTGTGGCTTTATTTAGCATTTAATTAACATAGCTGCTAGCAGAACGCCGTACCACCTGCCTGCGCGATGATGTGTCTTTCAGGATGGGCCCTGCTGATGTTTGACTCAGATACCGTTGTCCAATGAAACCCCTAAACTTTTTATTTTTTTATTTTTGACGAGTCCCTTTTTCTCCCCATCTTAAAGCTCCATCTTATTAATTTTGTTGTGATCTCTTATCTTATTGGTGTCAAATGAAGTCATAAAAATAGGTGAGAAAATGTGATTATTTTAAAAAAAAAATTTTTTTGGTGCCTTTTTTTCAAGGAATGTAAGTGGCACGAAAGAAAGCCTTTTGTTAATATCCTGCCGCAGGAGATTTAATTTCTCATTTTTATCACAGATTTTAAGACTCACCTCGTAATTTTAATTTACTGTCACTTCTGACGTCTTATGCATTATTTAATATCTTATTTAATAGACGGTTTTAAAACAAAAATCGTGTGATCCCGTGAAGAAACGGGGGAAAATGAAAGCTCCTCTTGGTCTTCTCTCTCTCTTTGAGATATTCACCAAAGCTTATTTCCTTGTTTTCAGATTCAAGATAACAGATCCAGCAGTTTTTTCTTTTTTTTTTCTTTTTTTTTGCGACCTCCGTATCCATAACATCGGCGGGGAAGCATCATATATCAACTCGGCTTCTCTTTCAGATAAACGGGGCCGGGGGATTTTGAAAGAGAACATTCCCGCAAAGCAAGTCGCTCTCTCATTCCTTACATCTGAAGGACGACGCGGAAGCTACAGTGCGGCGGGCGATAAGAGGAAGGGCGGGAGGCGCTTTATCAGTATTTACAAAGGGAGGTACATACTGTGTTTGGAGATGAACATATAGATGCATTTCTAATTGGACCACTGAAGACACCAGGGGCGTCTGCATGTAGTGGAGAGCTGTTCAGCGGTAGCGACACTGTGGTGATTGACGCCAAGGCTGGCAGCGAAGATAAAAAAGCGCACAAAAAGACGTAGGTGAGAAAAAGAGTGGGAGAGTCGGGAGAGGGAAAGCAATGATAGACACTGTTTTGGGGCGAGAAACTAAGATAAGGCAACGGGGTGCATATCAGAGGAAACAGGTTTAACAGTGAGAAATAACCAGGCTCCCTTGGCTGCAGAAGAGAGAGAAGCAACACGTTCACACATTTCCGCAATAGAATTTGTTTCCTAATAAAATTAACATCAGCTTTCATAACAGGTATTTATGCACGGCGAGTCTTGCCTTTCACCCATTCAGAAATAAGAGCCCGACAACTGGGACAAAAACACTGTTACTCAAGAAACGAGGGCAAAAACGCAAAAACACGAGTTTAGAGGAAACATGCAATCCTCCGCAAAATAAAGCATTTATGTACCACTTTGATAAATCAGAGGCGAGATGCAGCATCCCTCCAAGGTACATCCAAATCAGAGCATGGCGGAGCAGCAAGGGGCCTTTAAAATTAAAATTAGCATCTCAATCAGGCCAATCAGCGATTTTTCAAACACCACAACACCGACGAGTATAGAAGCCAGAGACATATTTTCCCGATTCACTGGCTGTTAAAAGTTTTATACCTCGTATGCTCTCCAGCAAGGAAATGTTAAAAGCAAGAAAGTGCATGCAGGTAAATGATTTGAGATGGTGTTACACTTTTGAGTGCATTCTCTCCTTTTTTTTTTGGGGGGGGGGGGGGCAG
>OMLP01003522.1:23662-35167 GCA_900302685.1 Spondyliosoma cantharus | reverse complement strand
ACAAGATGTTGTCAGTGGACTTGCACAAAAGGATAATTGGGCAGATTTTGGATCTGATTCGCCCCTCAGACAATTGTGTTCCCAATTCGGGGCTCGTCTGAACAGATGACAGCGTGGTTGGCACTTACACTTTATAAAATTCAACACCAGGCAAACACTGTCCATCACTGTGTCTGAGCACCAACGCATCAACGATATATAAACACGGAGTCCACTTCCTCTTGTCCTGCTTCAGTCTTGGTTCAACACGGTCAGTTGCAATAGCTTCAGCTGGGTTGTCGTGGTGGAGGCGGGTCTCTGCAAAGATGTGGACACGACGGCTTCGGATTTCCTGTTTTCCATCAACTCCGACTGTGTCCGAGCACCAAGAATCAATGACGTAAAACACAGAGTCCACTTCTCCTCTTGTCCCGCTGTAGTTCTGTCGGCTCAGAACACGATTCTGCCGACGGAGGGCAACGGCTCGATCTGGGAGGTTGTGATCGAGACAGGTCTCGGCAAAGTCTCTGATTCCTTGTTGTTTGGCCTGAGTCCCATTTCGTCCATTTTATTTTCCTGTGACTTAACTTCAGCCAGGAACAGCCTACAATCTATCTCCACTCTCCTCCCTGAGGCAGTCCCTCCCAAGGAGGTGAGGATGAGGTTGGACGGTCAAAAGATGCCGCGGGCAGTGGTCATCTCAAAAGTCCACTGAGATGACCAGGAATCATGTAGAACAGCAACCGACTGCCAGCTCGGGCTTCAAATGCTGATTCCATCTTCACGGTTTATTTTCCTGAGACCCCTGCAACGACCCCTCTGGAACTGATCATTTCAAACAACAAGGTCTTGACTGAAACATCTGATGTATTTATTCTTAGGATTCAAATATTTGAAATGTGGCTTAATTTGTTATTATTTCTGTGCTCTCCCACGTTTAAAAAAAAAAAATCAGTTAAGACCTGAAAATCCTCTAGTAATAAACAGGGGATTAAGGTTTTTGAATAATCTCTGTCATACTTGGGTGGGAGAAATTTGATAGTTGGTTGGAAACAGGAAACAAATAGCGATATTTGGACCCGGCCATCCAGCACGACCTCTTCCATCTGGGGACTTTGGCACTTGAATGTAAACACATATTGTTTTGGGGCACCTACTAAAACAACTAGGGCCGGCGCACTTCTGAGAAAGACTTATCTTCACGGTGACATTACTCCGAGACAAGTCCAGAGATGAATGCACCGCTGCCAGCCTGTCGGGAAGAAAATGAGCATCTTATTTCCACAGGACCGACCTGCGATACGTTTCAAAATAAAGAATGAGCCATTTCTCGGTGACATGAGAAAAAGGAAGTGATCTGATCAGTATTTTAGTCCCTGAAAAGACAGAATATTCCTCCACAAAAAAAACCAAAATAATGGAATGTCAGCGACTGAGACAAACAGCGAGAGGGGGTGACTTAACCTTGTGTCCCGTAAATAACACAAAAACAAGAAAACGACCATGCTTTCAGACTGAAACCTCCCCGCCTCTTTGCACGAAACAGGAGCAGACAGAAGACTGTGGATGTGTGCTTCGAGAATTGGATTGCATCCTCGAAAGCCCTTTGAACCTCGCCGCTTGTGCGTGCACACAGTTTTAAAAAAGAAACAACAACAGAGCCCAGGGCGTTGCAGGGAAATACTTCTGTATTGGCAGGGAGTGGAGATGAGACTGGCATTCAGTTCGCCATCACTCGTAACTGTCCCACTCAGGAGCCATTGATGTCAACACATGGTGCTCTGGACGAAGTACCAGCGACCGGAAATTCATTCCTCGGGGTTTTGAAGAATGAATGCTGTTGCTGCTTTTGTGGATCTGATTACCCATTCTGCAGTCTCTAACCATATTGTTGCGTGAGACAAGAAGTAATAGAGGAGGGAAAGGAGGTTTTTACGAATGCTGTGGGTCCAATGAATCTTTACTGGAATACTGATGCGCAGAAAAGTAAATTCTCTATTAAAAGACATGGTGCAGAGCCTGACCCTCTGGAGGAATAAACACCCAGAGTCACATCGGATACAGCTCTGAACCAGAGCTGTTTACCAACGGGAAGAGAGCTCAGAGATTGCTTTTTATCTTTCGGGATAAAAAAACGTGGGATTAATCTTCACTCCTGTTTATCAACCTGACTGCAGCAGCGATCAGTGGGGGTGACTTCCATTGCAAACGTTGCTCGCCAACAGCTAATGTACAGGAAAGTAATCTGGCTGTTAACACAAATGATATCTTTGCTGTTAAAACAAGCACCGCCGCTGATCAAAATCTATCCGACGCGACTCAGGCACAAGCGTTCACCGACGACACAATGCTTTATTCGTGTCAAGTTTAGTCTCGTTCGCCAATTTTCAAATCCTGGAAATAGCAGGGTAGGGGGATTTTGGGGACCAAATTCAATGCACTGTTAGCTAGAATAAAGGTGTGGGTGTCGCTCAGCGGCAACATTTGGGATAATCTAAGTACACAAGTACTCATATATAACAAAGGAATTCCAACATATTGTAGCTTTAACTCCAACAGGGTGGAAACAGTTAATGTGCAGAATTGCTTTTATGGTGTGTTCACCGAATAAAATGGTCCTCAGTGCCTGTTCCCTCTGGGCTGCTGTGGTTTTAACAGCCCGCTGAAGAAGCCCCGGTGAGTTCAGCTTTGCAGGATACTTTCCAATATAGTTTGTGCGGAAAAAGGTAGAGCGTGGGAATAATTAAAATGCAAGAGAGTGTGGATAAAACGGCATATTCAATCAAAGACAAAAAAATAAAAAATAAAAAATGTTCTCACAGAGGAGGAACAGATGGGCGACAAAATAAACCCGTTCCAGCGCTGCAAATGTTTCTGAATCAGTTCAAAAGACGGAGATGAAAAAAGAGTTGAAACCGGCAAATTGTGCCGTATGATAACTTCGACACACACAGTATGATGCGCTAAGAGGCCGACTACACCTTTTAACCTCTATCCAGCGGGCCAGCGCATCCTCATTCCTGTCACCTCTCTTGCTCTCTTGGTATTTAGTCACGACCGGGGCCTTTTATTCATTGCCTATTACCTTTGAATGAGGCGAATGTAACTGCATGCATTAAATCAATGATGTGTGCCCCTGACAATTCCATTACACCAGAACTGTTTTTCCCCCCTTTCTTTTCTTTTTTTTGTTGTTGCCGTGGCCATAATTTCCCTAAGCGCCTGGTGAGTCTTGCGCTGTGTTTGTCATTATTTCTGACATTCAACTTGCATCGCGTTCATTTGTCAAAACGCAAGTGGTAACATCTCTCAGAGCGCCGCTTCAATTCCATTGTCTTTTTTTTTTTGGGGTGGTTGTTGTCATTTTAGATTATGTTATTTGTCAACTTTATCTACTCCAGACGGTCTTCAATAAATCCAATCGTCTCTTTGTGGCGCGTAAACAAATCGCCGTGTTTTACGACCATGATTGTACAGTGTGCAAGATTCTGGACGAATGAAGCTCTCAGTTTCTTCTTTGTCATCCAGCCGCTGCTTTAATATATTCAAGAAGATGTGTATGTTTTTGCTGTCAAGCGTTGATGTTCCCACCCGTTTCGGCGTGGATCCCTTCATAAGGAAGACCTGCTTAAATACATTTCCTGGTTCCTGTCGCTTTGAATCGCGGGTGTCTCTTCCGACGCAACTCCCTCTTATGAATAATACAAACATCAGTTGTAAAGCCGTAAATGCATCCTTCGAGTTTGTAGTCGCTCAGGTTCGCAGCAAACAAGCTAGCGCATTTAATTAAGCCTTATTATGTGCTAGCTTTATTAACTTCCATGAATATTTTATCGCCGTTTTCCATTAATGAACACTGGAGAGATCTAAGTAATTTGAAACAGCTGGTTGAAAGAAAAGCTAAAGGTGTTTTAACGCTCATGAGGGTCCCCGGCATCCTGTGTGACGGTGTCTGTTGTATTAATTCAATCCAATTAACGCGGAGTGAGGCTGGAAGACGACAGCTGAAACAAAATAGTAGCTGATGCACAGTCCACACGGCCCTGACAACGGGGACAGAATTATTTGTGTGCATTTACAACTCTTCTTTGAGAATCTGGATGCGTAGATGAACTGATGTTTTTATCCAGTTTACAGACTCTCAACAGCCTCTAAACCTGGGGGACATTCTCTCAGTATCAACATAACAAATGGGACAGTTCAAAAGTAGTCTGGGAACACGACTAATCTGCGAGCTCATGTTTCATTTGTTTTGGCAGATACATCTGGCCCGCCTTTCATTCAGACAGATTTCCCTGTTTATCTACTGTCGGGCGGGTTTGATTTATCGACTTTATACTGATATGATGTTCTGTGAGTCCAAGTCGTTAAGGCGTGAGGCGTAGGATTCTATTGTAAGAAGCAGGGTAACCCTTAACAGCCCACCAAAATGTGTTTCCAAGCAATTTTGAGGCAACAAACGTGCTAAATCTAGATCTACGATGCCTAAAAGTTTGCTCTGACCTTTATAAGGCGAGGGTCAGTGTTTCGGTTGAACGACTGACCGTGTTCACTGATGGCTTAGCTTGCTAGTAATTGTAGCATCGAGTCGATGATATCATACATTAAGAGCAGCAATATGTGCAAAGGGGGCATTTTAGGGGGCTAATCTTATAATGCCAACACGCTTTGTTCAGCAAGATAATCTTCACAGATGAACACAAAGTGTAATTGAATATGAGGCTATAAATGCAGCTGCATGACTTCAGCGTCATCACCATTAAGCTTCTTCCTACACTACACCCACTTTACTATAAACTGATCAATCTACAAGTTGCAAAGTTGGAATAATTTGCAACTAAAGTCATCCTGCAACGACGGACTAGAGAGCAGATGGGTCTCTCTGTAGTCTCATTCCGCCCCTCGTTAGAAACACTTTGTATTTCAAACGTGGGGTTTTATCCCGTTGAACAAAATATGAAAACATCTCAAGCTTGTGTTAACGGCTGTGGACGCAAACACAAAGAGAGGGCAGAAACAATCCAGGGGAACCGAACAGCAGAGATCAAGACAACAAAACAGAAACTCAGGACGACTGGACTTAAATACAAATTGATCTAACGAGGGTGATGAGGCAGGTGGAGGGACGCAGAGAAACACAGGAGAGGGTAATGAGTGGGGGAAACAGGAAGTCAGGGAAGGAGCTGATGGAGTGAACGCTGGGGAAAAAAAAGGGGCTGGGCTGAGGAAGCCGATGCAGCGCAGGTGTGGAAGGAAAGCAAACTAGAGCAAAAAGACCTTAATAAACCCAGAAAACACCTAAAACAAAGAAAAGACACGCCGTGTTTTTCACAGCATCCCTACTCTTTTGGGATCTGGGTTTGTCGACACTCTTTATCCTGTTCAACTTCGATTATATTAATAATCCGCCACATAGCACGAAATCTTGTGAATATTCAATCAGTGCAGCAGCGGCAAAGTCTAACGAGCCCTCTGCCTCCTTGAATCGTCGCATCAGGATTCAAGTGGCTCGTGTTTTCACTCTGCGGGGCTCAAATCACATTTATTTACACGACTGCAATCTTTAAAAAACACAATGTCTGAAATGCCCCTCCGCGTTAACTCATTAAAAAAAACAAAAAAAAAACAAGTTAGCAGCAAGTTTAGTTTTTTAAATTATGCATCCAATAAGCTTCTCTCGGCACAAAGTCTTTTTATCGCCATCTCCTCCGTTCCTCAGCGGTTGTAACTACCTCAATAACCGTAAAACACGGACTTCATGGCCTAAAACATTGGAAAAGTCCGGCTGCAGTGTGGGAGACGAGACTTATCTCCTTATGTCACCTTTATGTTTAAAGTTTTTTTCAATTCGCTGCATAATATGGCCAATCTGCAGTAGATTTAAAACATTTATCTTTATGTTTGATTCCACCTTACATTTTATTTCATTTTACTCATTTTATGTGTGGGTGTAAAAAAAAATACGAAAAGATTACTGTTAATAATTTCCCTGCAGTCTCATTGCATTGCCCGTTCCCCCAGAGACTAATCATGCATGATTAGCTGATGGGTTTTGAGTCTGGCTTCACAGTGAATACATTTCTAAATTTAACTCCAAAAGCGCAGTTTGAAATGTCAGTGTACACTGTGCTTGCATCATTATTGCTCATATTGGACTCGACACAACAAGGACATTCATGTCTTCCAGTTTTTAACACACTTTGTGGGGAATATCTTGTCAGCAGCCATCAGGTTTTATCTCATCTTTCCATACATTTGATAACAAGAGAGCTGCAAATTTCCCCTTGATGTTCCTGTGATCATTTTATGTCACCTTGATGTTAAACATCTCTTTGATGCCGGGTTGTGTCTCCTTGTAGCTGTTTTGCATCACTTTGTAGTCACTTTGTATTTGTTTTATATCTTCTTACAGTCATGTTTTGTCTCTGTGAACATTTTACGTCAGTAGTTGTTTCACATTTCTTTCATTACTTTCATTATTTCATTTTGCGTTTCTTTCTGCTTGTTTTCCAACTATTGACAGTCATGTTTTATCACTGCGAACATTTTCTGTCTCATTGTAGTTGTTGTGTGTCTCTTTATGGCACCTTTGTAGTCATTTTGTGTCTCTATGTAGTTGTCTCACATCTCTTTGCAGTTGTTTTGTGTCTCTTTGTAGTTGTTTTGCATCTCTTTGTGATCATTTGACCTCTTGGTAGTCGTTGTTGGGTCTTTTTGCATCTCTTTCTGGCAATTTTGTGTCTCTAAGCCCAGTTGGCCTGTTAAATAATCCTCCCACAACTATGAACTATTTTTTGTTTTTAGGATTTGTGTAATCATCCATACATTGATCGGAAGACAGCCGGGAATTTCCAAACTGGTTGTAAAGACAAACGCTTTGACCATTTATTGTGCAAAGGACAAAGGCTGCGGACACGCTGACTCCTTCCGGGATTTTATAGGATATGGTCACATTTTATGGTCCGTTGCCGATGCCAATATAACGAAATGAAGGTCATTTTGATTTAAAAGCTCAAACAAACATTTTATTAGTGCGCAAGGTCAATTCATTCCCAACGGAGGAGCTGCTAAATTTGTCCCTTGGTGAAGATTATATTATGTTTGCTTCAGTACAGATTAACCTGTGTTAGACACATAATGGGAATTCTCTTTTAAGAGGGGACGTTCCCCCCTTTTAAACACCACTCCTTGTAGCTCACATCTGCTCCAGCGCCGACCCCACTGAGGCAGCATCTGTATAATGTGATTGCTGAGCCAGGGAGCCCTATTGAGCGGACCTCGGTGCTCCTGGTTAGGAGGTTACAAGTAACCCCGGGGCAAGACTTCAGAGATCAATGTGAGCTGCTTCCGATTCTTGTGGCTTCATAATTTGCCAACCAAGTGATCAAAAGAAATGATCCAAAACATTATCACGTTCTCTCACCCGGCTGAGTGGAATTCAATATCGATTCTCAGCGCCAGACGGCCCGATATGGACATGTGTACACGAGGCGCCCTTACATTCCCCCCCATGTACACTTCACATAAACATCAGTCTTGTAAATGGAGCTCCACACAATTCCTATGGTGCGCATTGATGTATAACCAATGTAAAAAGGAACATCCACCGCATTATAGATTGGCCTTTTAGTTGAAGTCCATTTATTAAAACAATAAATATATTAACACAGCTTTACTCTCCCTCCGCCTCCCTCTCTCACACCTTCATACGCACATTCACAAGCGGCAACAGTTTTATATACAGTCGTGAGCAACACATACTAATGTCAACACTGTGGAGAAATGCACCGGGCCACAGCTTGTCAGAGATTTAGCACTTTAATCAATAAAAACCTTAGAGCCTCTTACATTGCTTTTCAAGCTACTTCTCCCAGACATCAGTCTTTTAAGTATCAGGTAACCGAGGTGACTAAATTCTTGGCACAGCAGCCATGCGCCGAGTTGACGCGAGTAGGTTCACACACAAAAGCAACAAAAAGTCAAAGTGCTGGTTAAATTTGAGCTGACAGGACACATAAATCATCCGGAACTGGACAGTTAGGATAAAATTGAAAACAAAGACAGTCGAGAGATATAGAATGAAATACTATGAGCATGGACGGGTCACAGACATATTAAAAGCCCCCAACCTCTCCTAAAGAGGAAAATAACAACCAGACCAAAGCCCTTTTTTATTTATTTTTATGTTTTCTGTCTTTCTGATCATTTTATGTGTTCTTGTAGTTGCTTATTCTAATAACTTTGTCTCTTTGTAGTCATTTAGCGTTTTTTTTTGTGGTTGCTTCGTGTCTCTTTGTAGTTATGTTGCATGCGCCATTTTGTGTCTCTCTGTGACCATTTTGTGTATTGTTTTTTTTTTGCTTTTCGCTTCTTTTTATGGTGTCTATATTTCTCTTTGCGGTTGATTTGAGCATCGCTTTAAAACAAATTAATCCTTCTGGTTGTTTTGTGTCTCTTTGTGGTCTATCTGTGGCTGTGTGCTAGTTTTGGGATTCTTTGTGGTCATTTATTCTCTTTATAGCCATTTTTTTACATCTGATTGTAGTCGCTTTATGTCACGTTTTAGTTGGCCTTTTTGTGGTTTTTGAAATCTCTTTATAGTTATGTGACTTTTTCCTGATGCCTTGGGTCCCTTTGTAGTAGTTTTGCAGTCCTTTATGGTCCCTTTCTGTCTCTTTGTAGTCTTTTTGTGTGTCTCTGTAGTTGTTTTGCAACTCTTTGTGGTCACTTTGTGTGTCTTTGTAGTCGTTTTGTATGTCTTTGTAGTTGTTTTGCAAGTCTTTGTGGTCACTTTGTGTCTCTTTGTAGTCGTTTTGTGTGTCTCTGTAGTTGTTTTGCAACTCTTTGTGGTCACTTTGTGTGTCTTTGTAGTCGTTTTGTATGTCTTTGTAGTTGTTTTGCAAGTCTTTGTGGCCACTTTGTGTCTCTGTAGTCGTTTTGTGTGTCTTTGTAGTTGTTTTGCAAGTCTTTGTGGTCACTTTGTGTCTCTTTGTAGTCGTTTTGTGTGTCTCTGTAGTTGTTTTGCAACTCTTTGTGGTCACTTTGTGTCTCTTTGTAGTTGTTTTGTATGTCTTTGTAGTTGTTGCATCTCTTTACAGTCATGTTTTGTCTCTGTGAATATTTCGTCTCTCTGTAGTTGTTTCACATGTCTTTGTAGCTGTTTTGTGTGTCTTTGTAGTCATTTTGTGTCTTTTTTCAAATCATTTTGAGTGTCTTTGTAGTCGTTATGGGGTCAGTTTGCATCTCTTTGTGGTCATTTTGTGTCTGCTCCATAATCTACCCATAACTAAAGACTGTATATGTCATGTGAGCCAGGATGTTTTTCCATCTTCTGAACTTTGTTTTATATGAAAACTCATTATAATGTTTGTGTGATGTTATAATTAACATTTTGAAATAACTATGATGGATTACTCACATACATGATGTGTCAAGAACCTGAACGGGCTTCTTTTGCTTGTTACCATTGTAACAAATGTTGTTGTGAAATTGAATTTTGATTAAT
Source organism: Spondyliosoma cantharus (assembly GCA_900302685.1). Lineage (NCBI taxonomy): Eukaryota > Metazoa > Chordata > Actinopteri > Spariformes > Sparidae > Spondyliosoma > Spondyliosoma cantharus. The sequence continues at coordinate 25,683 of OMLP01003522.1, read as the reverse complement.
AACGTGTATCGGTGCTTTCAACACCTGGTCTGTCTTAAGCTTGGTGGAACATCCTCTCTGCTTTGAGAAGCAGCAAGTCAAGAGCAATCAATAAAAACACGTCACTCACATGGAACAACAAATGAGTTTCATGTATCTCCTTTTACTGGACATGAGAAACCCTCAATCATTTCATTGTGTCTTTTGCGCTTTTGTTTTCATTATTCTTGAATAATAAAATGTATTCTTTCCGTGCACGGAACAAAATGTATACACCATTAATCATCAGTTCAAATCTTGTACCTTAATCACTGCCTCTGCTGTTCGCCTGCGTCTGTGGAAGTAGCTGTCGCAACGGGACAACGTGCATGAGTGGATTCCCATCAGCCCTCTGTGTACATTCACTCTGCTGGAGAGGAACGCCGAGCTCGAGTTTTAACGAAAACAAGGACAAAAGTTACAATCACCCGCTGTGGGGTACGGACTACGGAGGAAAGCGCAATGAAGCTCGTAGCGCTAAAAGCATTAAAAAGCACGGATTTATAAATGTACTGGTGTCGAAACACGAGGGAGAACAACTCATACTGCACTTAATTTAATAACGATACTCATTTAGCCTTTCATGAAAATTCCTTTCTATGTGCCGAGGCATTGTTTCGCTGTCGGCCTCTGAGAGAAACACTGGCAGGTGGAAGTATAAATTATAAACATTGACTGGGATCAGTTTGTTTTCCCTGAGCTCTGTGAGAATAAATGTGAGTAAAAAAAACACTTTAACAGACCCTTCTTCCCCTTTAGATTCCCCCGCTGTAGAAGCCGGTAAGTTTGGGCTGTAGGGGATTCAATCGTAGCTGCTTGATATGCACATGCTCCCTCACCGTTTTTTTTTTTCCTTATTGTGCTTCACACTGAGTGGCTGCAGCACAATGAGGCCATAATGGTAAATGTTGAAATGCATTAACGTGACATTATCCAGCCTCATGACAGACGGTGACCCGCAGGGAAACTCCGGGCTGATATGAAAATATTGCCCAGCGCGAGATGCCTCCAAAGTAATTGAATCATGTCTCGCATTGTGTGCTCGTCCTTTTGTATGGTGCTGTGCGAAAATTCGTTTAATGGTTTGGAACAATGTTAATGCAAGAGCTTCGGGTGTGCGGAGGCTGGTGACCCGTCGGATGCCGTTGTTGGGGGTTTTCTGGAAACGTGACCGGTGAGAATGGTTGAACCGCCATTATTAAATGTCATGTGTGGATAAAAGCAAACTGTTTTTCTTACCAATAATGTGTAATTTCGAATTACAGAATGTCAGCAGACATGACACTTTATGCGTTCTGACTTACGATTCCACTTTGCCGGAAGAAAACCAAACCAGAGGAGCAAGATAACAGAACCCTGAAAAGCTACGGGGGCCAACTTTCAAATGTAATCTTGATTTTCACCTCAGCCTGATTCCGACTGTGAGACTGTGAGTGTTTTATCCCCAAAATGCGTCCAGACTGAATCGCGCATTTGCTCCCGGTGGGATGGAACTGGGTAATGGTCGTAACCTGACTCTCCTGTTCAGTACATGCAGACACAAATGGGTTGCTCACGTTCCATGTGTGATTTATCTCTACATTCCTTCAGTTAAATTCCCTGGGTTGGTTTATTGAAGCGCTACTGCAGCTAAAACCGCTTCTGCTAATGCGCCAAGGGGGGATATTCAAACGCAAATATATGCAAGTGAACTCAAACTATAACAGTATGTTCACTAGCCTCTGTAAACACCCCTCCTCTACATCTGTAGCTGAATTCTTCCTTTCCCTCTTTTTCTTTCTCGTGCACAAGAATCAGCCATCTCTGGAACTGATGCATTAGAAGTCTGTCGAGTGAGGACCAAAGGAATTTTAATCAGGCAGAAAACACGCCGCTGTTTAGCCTTTTTATTCAGCCCAGCAGAGCTATTGATGTAAAAACTCTCGCTCATAATTACTCCCCGCATTCTTATCGTCGCAAACTACAAGAGAGGAAAAGGGAGGAAAAGTACAAGAGTGGGAGGG
>OMLP01003518.1:7261-19765 GCA_900302685.1 Spondyliosoma cantharus | reverse complement strand
TATATGGCAATAGCCTTTTACTGCTTGAACTGAATGAGGTCAAAGTAATCGCTAACAACCCCAGTAAAACAAAAAACTGAAGGAAAACTGACTCAGCTTGACTGTACACATTAAAAACTGAATGCATAAGAAGAAAAGCAGAGTCGTCTGTTTGCTGAACAAATTCCATCAGCAATGCTGTGCAGCCATGAGCTTCATATTACAGAGAGCTGAGTGGCTGCTTTTGGTTAGATTTTTGGAAAATGTTACTCTGCATTAGATACTGGGGTGATGAGTCACATGGCATTGCCTATACTGTGCAGAAGTGAACCAATGTGCTTCCCCAATGTATTCCCAGTTGCAACCATCCCCTCCTCAGTGGGCAGAGACTCGTACCTGGTTGAGGTTGGAGGCCCAGTTCTGAGCCTCCTCGGCCTGAGCTTTATCTGTGAGCTGTTTGTCTGTTCTGCTCTCCACTGTCACACTGCCCTCGCCAATCTGCCTAATGAATCGCAGGAACTACACAACAACGGAAAAAAATGACAGCAAAAACAAAACAGCATTCACCATTAACCATTACTAATTGGTCAGGTTTATACCAACATTCTGCTAGTTTCTTTCCAAACCAAAAAGTTGCTCCCAGGGAACCACTATACTAAAATGTTAAAGAAAAAGAGAAAAGATATGGAGATAGATATGTAAAAAGGAATGACACATGGTTTAAAGAGGATCCAACAGCTGTCAGGTAAACATTAAGTCGTTGCTCACCTCTGTGTTTTGTAACTTGGGGTCATCAACCTTTGAGACAAGCTCATTGGCTGTCTGCCTCAATTCCTCTCCTGGTTGATACTCCTTTGTCCTGTCGGATTAACAACAAAGAACTGTTAATATTATACTGTCAGGAATCTGAGATAATGTCATGTCATTTCTTTACGTTTTGTTAAGTAATGTTGAGTTAATGGACTGTTTCATAGGGACTGCAGATGCAAATTAATGTGAATGGCTTAATCTGGAACATTTACATGATTGACCAAAGTACTTTTGTTAAAAAATGTGCATCGTGCTCTTTTAAATTACATTATTACAAGAAGAGACACTATTTGTTCCAGAAGTAATCAATTCAGGCTGAAGGCTGTACTTTGCATTTTTGAGGTCAGTGCACTACGCTGATGATTAGACATCTGTAAGGCTGTTATTCTGCACAAAATACTTTCGGCTCTGGTTCAGATAGCCTTTTTAACATTGTCACAGACAAGGATGAATTGTCTGAAAATGTTTAATTCAACAGAAACATCTGCCCGACAAGAAGACCATAACATTATCCATGTTCAGACACGCATTCAAATCTGCCATCCTTTATCTGCCTCTGCTACTATCCTCTTTCACTCCCCACACAAGTGTCTTAATTACAGTATACTACATATTTATTGTAGTGTGACTCAAGTAGCCAATTACACAAAATTGAGTCTTCAACAGTTACTGTAGGGGGCAGCCACATTATTGTTTGATGGATGAGCGTTGTTATGATAAAGCAGCATATTTGGACACCAGTCTTGTTAATATAGTCACCTTCAATAAAATATGTCTGATAAAAGATGCAGATGGCACTGGCAAAGAGGCCGAAATGAAAAATACGGAGAAACAGTATAAAAAAGGGTTGAAATCATAGATATTACAGCAATAGGCTCCGAAGACTTGCCCTTTCTTTTGGGCCACTGATTAGTTAAGTGGAACAGCCAATCTGACTGATTTCTCTGGCCACAGATACTCACGATAGCCCCGACACTGGCTGACAGCCAACCATTTGCTTAGTGTGACAGGGTCCTAATATGGCAACTTGTTTATATATGGCACTATAGGCCGTCCTACATGTTATTGTAAGGACAGTTTAATATGCAACAGAATTTTATACAATATACTGTATACAATCTATGTAATAGGGGATCCCTCCTCTGTCTCACTATAAGCTAAGGGCTACTTGGCTTGAAAAACATTGAAGACCCCTGATAAATGCTATTTTTCATCTGCGTACTATCAACACTTTCTATCCATGTCCTCCATTCTCTGTTCTAACCATTCGTTCTCCTTGTCTCCCAGATCTCCCAGCCATAACTTCTCCTCCGACTGCTCCAGATACTCCTCTGCCCAGCGTCCAGGATCTAGAGCAGAGGAAAAAAAACACACGAATAGGCAGATTGCAAAATATACATACAAGGCAAAAATCAAAGGATTTATCCAAGGCCTATTTACTCTGATCTCAGTACAAAGTGATGGCATATGACAGACTGATGATGACATGCACATCAGATAAAAAGTGTGTATTTCCAGAGTGAAACACAGGCTAGCAACAAAGAGCAACTAAAGGAAACTCAACCTACCTGCAGCCTCAGCAATAAATTCTCTCGTCCAATCAGCGTCTGCTGCATCACCAAGAGCAGTGAGCCCTGGTGCGGAGGCAGCATCAGGACCTGAGAGGAACTCGGCCGTCCAGTCACCAGAGAGGGCCAACGCTGCCACATCTGGAGCTATGGCATAGAAATACGTGGTGCTTAAAATGCTGAAAACAGTCATACAAACACTAGAGAAAATACCTGAAACGTGAGAATCCAGAAATACATGCCTCTCTGTGGAGCTTGTCTGTAGCTCTGTTGGTCAATCTGCTGCATTTCCTCCAACAATTGACCCATGTCAAACGTGTGTGGGGGTCGTGGGGGCGCCTGAAGGAACTCATTCACCAGCTGGAGCCAAAATAATAGCATAATAAAACAGCTAAGAAAGATTATTGTACCTTTTATAGATTATGTGAAGAAAAAGGCACCCATTATTAACAGAGAAACACATCTGAATGGCTACAATACAGTATTGTAGTCAACAAAATACACTGAATATGGAAAGGAACTGAAGCACTGACCTCTTCTTCAGTTGCAATTTCTATAGCAGCGGGGGGAATCTGTGAGAAAACATTGAAAAAACCATGTCTGTTGTCAAGCAAGACTCAAATATGAACACTTTGTAATACAGATATGTAAATGGTTAACTACAAATTACTCACTGTAGGTGTTGAGCGGTGCCGCCATGACCCCCCTTCCTTGGTCATGTGACTGGTCAACTTCATGAGGGGATTGGCTCCCCCGCATTCTGCCTCCACCAACTCCCGCATCGCCATGGCAACACAAGGATGAGGCAAACCCAATCAGACCACCTGAGAACTGAGAAGAGAATGAGCAGATGCGTTTCTCAATTTCTGTTTTGCATGATTGTGTAAAATCCAATTTGTGTTCAAGACAGACATTCACAGTCACAGTTGTATAGCATCGGATCGATGGTCAACAGTGTGATAAATTCGAGAAAATCCGACAGGTGAACTGCACAGTGTTATGTTGTTGTTGATACAGGGATGCCCCGGCCTACAAATCATATTCTCCAGATGTAAGGGAATGTGTAGATCCTCACAACATCATTGTCATCCTTTTCAATTAAAATTAAATGCAAAAATTAGCAGTCCAACTACAGCCGTAACTCTCATCGCAGTGGCAATATCCATCAATATAATCAAAATGTTTTGCCCTACATGTAATCCTTTGTATTGTAATATACTATCTCAAAGCCCCATTAAAAATATATGTGATGGTTTCTGGCCTCTTTAAGTGTTGACAGGTCAAGCAAGGTGAAATCTTGAGTGTGTTCACACTGCACAGATAAGCTCACGTCACGTAACCAAATCAAGCTCCATCTGCTGTTTTTCGGGTCATTGCCTGGCTGAGGGTGAACCATTAATAATGTGGATGTGATGGGCCGGCAGGCACAGGCATTCACTGCATATTACACTCTGACTGCACTCAAGCCTTTTCTGTGAGAACAAAACATTCACATCACCATAATGTTTTTACTAAAAACAAGACTATAATTATTATCATGCAGGGCTGGCTATTGTGCTTCAATTCGCCTTTGGTACGGCCGACAAAATATGCTCATAGAAGTGAGAATCAAAAAACTGCAATTCAAAGTCTGGGCATGTTGTTATCTTGTTCTTTAATGAGATATTTCCTAATTCAATTAACATTTTTGCCGATTTGTTTTTGACTATATTATTTTGGCAACATCTATATCTACACATTTGTTGAAACAAAATCTACCACTGGCTTATTCAAATGACAAAAAGGCTATTGTAGAAAGTCACAAATGGCTTGACATTTTGGTATCAGTAGCAAATCCCTTTTCATTCCTATAAGGATAATAATTGTGTAATACCATATACCCTAATACCTTGAAATCATGATATTTTCTAGTAATGTGAAAATCAGTAAATGTTTTACGGCAAATATAAATCCTTGAATACAAATAATCGGTATTAGCTCTATAAATGCATATTGTTTTTTCCGTAGTCTGTACCAAACAAGCATGTTTTTTAACAATCAGAGAACATGATTTGTAGGTCAGGGCAGCTCTGCAAAACTCCCGTACTTAATTATAAAGCAGTTTCGTCACAGGTTTTCCTTGATCAAAAATGTGTTGCTTCGGCGATTTGGATATTACGATTTTGATAATACTTAGATTATTTGCACAGCCATACACCCAAAACTGTCATCATTACACAGCACCAATATTATATTGTCATTATGTCCTATTTGGTTCTCATTTATGTGATGATCACTCACCTGATCTTCCAGGAGTAAAACAATAACAAAAGAAAAATCCTTATGACAGTGATGTAGTTCCTAGCTGCTGCATAAATGAAAATGACTATATGTTGTCCATTATGAAACCCTGCTGCTCAAATCACTGACCCACATCCTGGCCCAGAGATGAACAGCTGACAAACTGCTGTACATGCTGGCCTACTCAACTTCTCTAACCCCTCTGGAGGGATACGTAATAGCAACAATTTCCATAATGAACTGTCAGGAATAGAGATTTAATTCCCTGTCCACTCCACTCAACTGTGGACTACTCTAGCGCCACAAAACATCATAAAAGAGTCCGATCCACAGGTGGGCTCTTATGGTTTAGTACACAGATAAAACAATATTTCATTCCTACTGGCTCAAACAGCTGCTGTATGATGATTAGGGTCAAAGTAAGAGGATTAGATACAGATATTAATACGCACACTATGACAGATAGACAGGCCACTGTGACACCTGTTTACTTGCTCACTTCACCGTCACAAACCTACCAACACATCACCTTTGGAGGAAGGTATGCTTTTGCCCCGCACATTTACACATATCCTACTTTTATTGACTGAGTAGAATTATTACACGGTGCACACCTGGAGGCAACTCACTGCCACCTCTCTCTCTCTCTCTCTCTCTCTCTCTCTCTCTCTGTCTCCCTCTCTGTCTCCCTCTCTCTCTCTCTCTCTCTCTCTCACACACACACACACACACACACACACACACACACACACACATAGGTTTTAAAACTGTCAGACTGCTGTCATGTGTCAAAGCAGTTCACCAGACTGGGAGCAATGGTAGCTTTGTTTTGCACGAAGCTAGCTAACTGTGGCTTCAGCTATGAGCAGCAACATTAGCTTGGTAAATGGTTCTCTACGTAACGTGTATTTCCTTATGTAGCTCGTTAAAACAGCGAGATAAAGGAAGACGATTTGAAGAAATAATGACCCTTACAACAATAGTGTAGCTAGTGTTAGCGCACAGTGCTAGCTAGCTACTGTGGGGCTAAGTGCAGATATCATTCCTGTAGTATGAAGCCACAGAGGCATGAATAGACGAGTAGCATGATGTTCATCTCACCGCCGACAGCCGCTGCTGTAGCCGAACCGACAGTCTCTTCTCTCCGCTCTGCTTGTCTGTCTCCCTCCGCCTGTTTTTAACCACCGAATCACAGCAAAAGTTGCCGCAGTGTCAAAGCTCCCGGTAACCGTCCAAAAGCAGCCGCTGCGTGTCACGAGCGCTTCTCTTTCTATTTACCTTCCTCCTCCATGACCCACAAAACCCTTCACCGTTCGCTTGGAGTGTCTCGTAACCGTACGCTGGTCCCGTATTCTTGAACACGCTGACGTAAGAAGATGTCAGGGCTCGAAAAAAAGAATAGAACGTAGTGAAACAGACGTAGACTCATCTACGTAAAAAAAAAAATACAAAAGATATTGCGCAGGCGATCAAAGTCCAACAAATCAGGAGTGCAGCTGCCAGGTGCCAAACCAGAAACCCCGTAATGAAATAAAAAGGTTTTTAAATAAAACTTCTTAAGATATATTAAGATATTCAACGATTTACAAATAAGTAATTGTAAGTAAAAGTCCTGAATGCAAAAATCTAAATAGGCTACACAGCTCCCCATTTGACACATTGGACCTCTGGACTTCTGGACATTTGATGACCCCAGGCCCCTGAACCACTAACAGTTGCAGTGGGACTGAAACCAAGGTTATGTTGAGAAGAAAAGAAAGTGAGCCCAGTGACACATGTTGTCTGGGTACTTATTGCTGTTAAAAGACAAATGGCAAACTTAATTCCTATAAAACAAATTGCAACACTGGTGTATAAAAACATTTTTTATTATGTCACCTTGATTTTACCTAAAGAAACATGTTTCAACCCATGTTTCAATATCTATACAAGGCAATATCTTTAAAGGTCAAAAGTCTAGTGTTGATATATTATTATGGAGAAAATGTTAATTTTATTTTTATTATAATGTCACAGGAAGGATAAAAATAAATAAATAATTGAAACAGGCAGTAGCAGAAGCGCAAAAGTGGCATGAAAATATCATGGGAAAGAGTGAATGAGGAGGGTATAATTGCAAGTATTATAGCATGACACAGAGACTTAATAACTGAAGCAGCTGGGGGCTGATCAAGTGAAAGAGAACATAAAATGGCCCCATACAGCTCATCCAGCATAATCCAAGTCTGTAGAAGCCCTGATATCCCAAATTTAATTGAAAATATGTTATTTACATCCTTTTTCTAAGACAAAGTCTTCATGTTAAAGAGCACCCTGTCTGAAGTTGGGGCACAAGCTTAAGTGCGTATCAAGGGTGTAAATAATGTTTTTAAATTACTTTGGGATCTTGGGGCTTTGAGAAAAATACAACAAATTAATTTTGATGCACCATTATGCAGTTTTTAACTGCTTTAATTATTTACTCTAACCTACAATCTCCTCATTACATAGCTAAAATTGTGTATGTTGAAGACCACACTTTATTTTTTTAATCAAACCCTGATGCCCCCACTGCTTTTCCCCCTTGAGTACCGTGCTGGGTTAGTGTAGTAAATGTGAACATCTGTGTGAATTATTTGAAATATTTTGCCCATGAAAAGTGCTTGAACAGTCCTTGAATTGTATCATTTCACTAGAGTACTACAAACCCTGCTTATATTGAAACATAACTTGTGACAAGTGTTTCTAGCTACTGTAGATTGTCAATAGCCGTATCTTAGCCCTCATGTCGCCACCACGCTTCAAAACAAGTGACACCTTTAGGTATTCATATAAAGTGTTACCTTCAGTTCAACTTCCAACAAAAGCAGCATTTTATTGCTCAACCTAGTAGAGTTCATACTTCATATATATATCTCGTTAGTTCAGTCTCAAACAGTGACTTATATTGTATAAGAATATAATGTTGGTATCGTGAACTGAAAAGCAACTTGTAACTCCAGCTGTCAGTAAAAAGTACGATACGTCCTTCTGAAATGTTACTGGATGTATTAATTAGCAAAAATGAAAATATTTGAGTATACTGAAGTACCTCAAAATTCTACATATGGGCACTAAATGAGTTGCATTCTGGTACTGTACATATAGTCATCTTGTACTCCATATACTGAAATATAATTAGGTTGCATGACATTAGTTATGAGCCTAATCATGCCTGATATCAAGATCAAAATATGTGAACTTCTAAATTACTTTTCACATGTGACCCAACAGTTTTACATTATTAATGTCATTTCAGTGAGAACCCTCCTCTGACAAGAAAGCTCTCTCGTGTAGACGTCATATAGTGTTTTTATTATGAATTTTGTAATGTTTTCTGACAGTTCTCAATAACAATTGGTCAGCATAATCCATGTCATCATCGTATCAATAATTACAGATAATGTTCCGATAGCAACATAGTAATAATATAAGTTATTAATCAATGCAATGTTTATTCCTTCTTAACATCACACTCAAAAACGACAGGCTTTATTTACTGACAGGTTTAGCACTGCACATTGATAGGCTACACAGACAGACAGCAAGAGACACGGAGGGAGAGGTGAAGGGAAGAGGCGGGAGGCAGGAGGGGAAGGTGAGGAGAAGCACACAGTTGTACATTCATTGAACCGAATGATAATTTATGGAGGGAATAAAAAGAAGAAAAAAGAAAAAGTTTTGAGATCTCAAAAAATGACCTGGAAGCGTGAGAGATAAAAATGAGTGAGACGTATCTAAGCATCACAACAATGTGCCCTCCTTTTTCTGTGATTCAGATATTAACAAGTTCTTAAATTACAACAATATTACACACAAATTAAGAGACACTCATCAAGCCAGGGATTATCATCCTTATCACTACTACTATTATTATTATTATACTGTTTTGTGGTGTGATTTACTCAAATGGGGGAAAAAAGAAATCAGAATCTGCTCCCTCACAAAGTGTGCAGATAAAAGAGTGGCTGCAATAATAATAGTAATAACAATAATATCATAATATTCATTGTTGTATGTACAGAAAAATTCATTACAATCAATACAATCAAAACTGCCCAAGCTGAGCTGACATTCTGGAAACAGCAGGGGTAGCGTCATGGAGTGTGTTTGTGTGTGTGTGTGTGTTTCCTGTGTGTGTCTGCAATGTGACGTCTTGTAGTTATTGTAAGAGCAGTGTGCAGTGAGTGAAACAGTGCAGTGAGAGTCACATTCCAGCGGTCACTGTGAGGGGAGGGAGTCAGAGGTCAGGTTTATTGTAGATGGGTGATGTTTTGTCATTTAGTGGCACAAGCTGAAACTTTGCAAAGACTCCAATTTTGGCTCAACGCCTGGAGGCTTTTATTCTCTTTCAACTTGTGGAAATCATGAGGTGTATGGTTGATAGTCCTCAAATCCTCTCATCTTATCATCAGCCCCACGTAAAGTATAGTCAGGAGCTGAAGCGCTAAAGTAGACACAATACCAAAAAAAAAAAATACCTGCAAGCAAAGTGGATTTTATTTTTTTTATGAGTGGCCGTGATGTCTGACCTCACTGTCTTCACTCTGGTTGAGGAATATGCGGCGAGAGGATGCAAAGACGGAGGGAGGAGCTTGTGCACAGACTTCTCGAGTCAGTCTAATAAGGGAGTGCGGAGACGTGTCGGGATCAAGGCTTTGTGTCTTTGCCTACAGATCTGTTCAAGGCCGGCATGTTGCGGATTGTTTTCATTTTGTAAAGTTTTCATTCTGTGTTCAATAACAAAAGATAGAATACAATCTTTTTTCTTTTCTTTTTTTAAACAAAAGTAGTCTCATTTAACCAGTATTACACTATACAGACACATTACCATCTCGTGATTTAGAACTGGTGCACCACAAACAATTTTGGTGGGGTTTGCTCAGGCGATTAAATTACATTAACTGTATACATTGTGCCATTGAACATTTAGGTGGAGAACAACAGCCCATCGTTGGCTATAGGTCACATATGGCGTTGAGTGTCAAGAGTATTACAGTGACTGTGTTGTGCGTAGTGTTTGTAAGCATACATTCCTTATACTAGTGGTGTCAGCAGTCGTTGATATTAGAAGTGTTGGAGTGTGTGACTGGTGATCCGGTTTGTGGTTTCCATGAGAACTGGTGCAGAGACACATGTGGCTCAGTAGCGACGGGCGTTGCCATCCCTCCCCTCCTTCTTGATGATGATTCGCTGGTCGTCGCTGGCATCGTCAGGTGACTCCGCTACCTCCTCGTCCTCCTCCCCCTCCCCCTCTCCCTCAGTGTCAGCAGAGATGCCCATGCGAGTTTCATAGGACTGTGAGAAAGAGAGACGTGTGGATAAAACAGGACGTCAAAGACTTATTTTTGCATGTGTTAACATAGGGTCAAGTGATTAGCTATTATGTTTGAGCACACAAGTTACACAATAACACAAAACTATCTAACAGATTGAGGAAGCGGTAGACCAGCAAGTCCTTTCTTCTGTGATGTAAAATTACTGTCTTTGTCAATGGAGTTGGGTAGTTGTGAACAGAGCGATATACTGTAACCGCTGTTTTCTGATTGCATAAAGATTGTATTAGATTGTATTTCTATAGAAAGAATCGTTACCCAGACAGTCTTTGGCAATGAGTAAGCTCCTTTATTTAACCAGAAACAGAGGTTGGATTCCTCTGATCAAGGCCACTAGACTACATTGACAAAAACAGCCTTTGTACCTTTGTAGAACAGAACAATCTGTGAGTGATTGTTTGACTTTATTGTTTAAAACACCAACAAACTAACCAGTCGAGGCAGTGATGGACGAGCAACTATTGTGTTCTGCAAGGTAAAATTACCAATATTGTCAATGGAGTTTGGTGCCTTTGAACAAAGCCATACAACAGCTGTTTTCTGGTAACAAAAAGATTGTTATTCTATAGAAAGAATCCCTACAGAGATAGAAATATTTGGTAAAGAGTAAGATCCTTTTTGTACCAGAAACAGCCATTGGATCGCTCTGTTCAAGGCCACCAGACTCCATTAAAAAAAGATTCCCTTTACAGAACATCTAAATCTGTTGTGTGACTCTCCGTGAGGTAAAATAACTTTTTTTGTCAATGGAGTTTGATGGCCTTGAACAGAATATGCTGAGCTCTTTAAGAATCCTTTCCATAATATTGTCAGACACTTGGAGAAACGATCTGAACCAACCAGTGCCAATGTTCTTTGATGGGAGCAATCTGAAGCAATCTACTGCACCAATTCCAAAACCTTTTAAATAACTATTACTCAATCAGGCCCCAAAATATGTAAATAAGTAAATGAATAAATAATAAGGCCATGGTCATTTATTACGATCAAATCATTTTCAGGTTGATAACTCGTCTGTTTCTTTTTTCTTTTTTTTTTTTTACCTCCATAGGGTTGACGATGATGGTGAGGGCAGAGTCGTCCCATTGGCTGCTACCCTCCTTAGCCCCGCCCCTGGCACCCTCGCCGCGGCGATGGATGGAGCGAATTCGGAACACACCAAGGATCACCATAACAACCAGGAAACCCACACACACCATTATGATGACGGTGGCTGCTCCTGGTACCACTGTACAAAAAAAACAAAAAAACACAGTGATTATTAATGTCATAAAATAATCTAGATCTATTCTTATTGTTGACAAATTTAAATAACAAAACCAACAATGTATTGACCCAACAAGTAGTCCTAAACAAACGCAATATTTAGTTCTTGAGTGATGACTCAACCTTGAAATGTATATACACTTGTGACCAGTTTTTTCCCTCAGTTGTCAGTGTTCAGAGTTTGACACTGTTTTCACAGTCATTCCTGAGTGAGTACATTTTCTCTACACTCATTAAAAATCTAACTTTATGGGGCGAGCACAAATTGTGACATCACAAATAGTTTGACAGCCAATCCTGGGTCAATATTCTGTGTACACAAGTGTGATGTGGAAACTTGAAGCCTCCTGTGTTCATACGGTGAAGTACAGGCGGAAACATCTTGTGTACAGGCAGGGAAACTTGGGAAATGAAAAATAATTACATATATTGGAATTTTTAATGAGAGATAAGGAGTAGGCGCCATTTTGAGGATTTTAATGTGGCAATTATACTTTTTCTATAAAAAAAAAAATAGGTCTGGAACCAATGAGAGAATTTCTATGTTTGCCTTAATACATGTGTGGAGGAGGTCTTTAACAATTAACTGCATGACGTGGGTTTGGGGCTGAGTGACTTTGACAGGGTAGGAAAGTCCTTAAAAGGACATTTCTGTTCAGTAAAATTCTCCCTAATTTTCCTTCATATCCAACGGGAATCCATCCTTGTTTTCTCTCTTTGTGAAGTTTAAACATATGTTGACTCAATTCACGAGTTAATTAGAAACTCTGCTAAAAAAATTGCCCCAGTCTAAGTATCAATGTATGAAAAATAGCACAATTATCCGAACTAACCAGCTGTTTAAGGGCACATTTTGAACCTAGTATTTGCTGTTAGACTTTGAGGGCAACATTATTCAACCTAATAATCTAATCAGCTGCGTAGCTGCAGTTATTGCACATATGAAACACCAGAGGTGTAGCCGGACATTACACAACTATTGATATCACTGCATTAAAGTTCTGCTGCAGCCATTTATCACCAGAAGGTCTCTGTGGTCTTTTGATTTGGGTTTGATGGTTGTTCTTTGCCTAAGGCATCAAACTGAAGAAGACATTAAATCTGAGGTTGCAGCTCCCAATCTCTGAACTCTCCCTTTGGACACTGGCATTTTCTTGCAAACAAACATCAAAGTTTTGTTTCACTGTGGGTGTGTTGATCTAACAAAGCCGATTCTTTAAGTATTTTATATCCTGAAATGTTTACAT
>OMLP01003517.1:8027-21203 GCA_900302685.1 Spondyliosoma cantharus | reverse complement strand
CCTGTTAAAAGTTCCTTGTAGTATGTTTAAATGAATAAGTGTATTCCACACGAATGTCAAACTATTCCTTTTCTTCAGTTACACTGTGATGAGAAGCAAAACATGTGACACCATTTTAATAAATCAACCCTGGAACACTTGAACCAGCATTTAGCCACATGCCATTACGAGAGATTTTATCAGATGATCCATGGATGCTCAGAGTGAAAACAGCAGGCTTTCACATTCACCACTGTGGGCTTTTATTCTTATGTCTCAGTTCAGGACAGTTTATACTGACATGATATCATGAAACTCCACTTGTATGAAAATCAATATCACAAAGGGACCCTCAGATAGGTATAACCATGAGTGATGCTTTCAAATCCCATTACATTAAGACTTGAAAAGTTGAACATATTCCAACTCTAAATCTCATTCATTTGTCAAATTATTTGGATTTTGGGCACACTGTAGCTTCTAGTAATGACTGGCCGCTGTTCAAAACAACGTCAGAAGGACTTTCATCGTTGTCCATCTAAAGCCTTTATTTGCCAGTCGTGCTCCACTCCAAAAGGTAATATCAGTGAAAGATTTTTGTCTTTGGTTATAAAAGAGGGATGAAGTAAGGACACACAACTTCCTATTAATAGTTTTTATTCACACAATTTAGCCTTGATTAAAATCTAAGCAGCACCGATGGACCATCCACAAAGAAAAGTGACAAAGCGTTCCGGTATAATCAAATTAGTTCAACCTTCTGTATCGGTTATTGTCTTAATTCTCTGTCTCCTCTGTTTCTTTTTGTGCAATTCACTGTAGCATAATTATACAACAATAGTTCAATAGTCAATTCTGAGGCTTATTTCAGCTGTCTGCTGTAGGTAAAGCATCTGGTATGTCATGTTTAATAAATAAGAATGTAAGCAGATGAACTAGTATGACAAATATCGTTAAATCTCAATTGTTTGTTTCTGGTGACCAGAGGTGCAACACAGAGGAACCAGGGGAGACAGGGAGAGGAAGGGGTGGAGACAGAGGCATGCACATCCACGCACACACACACACACGTTAACTTGCGTGAAACATAAGAGCTGGTGTGCAATCAGACACACACACACACACACACACACACACGCGCACGCAGCACACAAAGCGCACCCTCCATCCAACCCCTCCAATGTAGCATGCAGCATTTCAGTGAGAAGGAGACAGACAAGAGCAAATGGACATACTGTAGAAACCGGCCATGACGGAGTTTTGACAGCGGTCCCCCGTATAGTCATTGGGACACCTGATGGAGGGAAAACAAGACACAGACGGGACAAAACAGGAGGAAAGAGAGGAGGAGAGGAACACAAAGACAGATAGAGGGAGGGGAGAAGAGGGAGGAGGAGGAGAAGGAGGGAGACATAAGAGAGCAGAGAGATGAGGGGTTAGAAACAGCACAATCCACCAACTACAGAGAGAGAGAGCGAGAGAGAGAGAGAGAGAGAGAGAGAGAGAGAGAAATGACCTGCATACCGTGACATCACCACCGTCAATATGATATCACTGCTACAGTTAAGACATCATCACAGTCATGAGGGTCATGTGATGGTGGTGCAGGAAGTAGGAGGGGTCAAACGTACAGTCGTTAACCTCCAAACCCTCTCACACACAAACACAGATGCACACGTACACACAAACACACACTCACAAAGGCTTTATGGTCAATTATGGACTCTCATTCATTGTATCCATTTCATAACCTCTGACCGAAACCATGAAATAGAAAAGCAAAGCGAAAGAGACTTTTAAGTAGATGTGATTTATATTGGACTTCCATTATTTTGATGTCCTTTATAAAACATGTCTGTAAAAACTGTAAAACGGCAGACAAGGTCAGTTTATACCGATCTTCTCTACTGTTTAATGTTTGTAAAACTTTCACAGAGACGGCAAAGTGTTCTTTCCACATGACGTGATCTCAATGTGAAGTCTATGGACTGAGGCATCAGGGATAATGAAAGGTATACACTGCATGTGTCATCAGTTGAACAAAGCAGAAGCAAAATCGAGAAAGATGTTGATGAAGGTTCTCAGTCATCCTGGTCAAGGTAATTCGCTTTATCGTAGGCAACTGGACTTGTTTCAGTTTCACAAAAAGGAGAAACAACTTCTCTGACTGTACGCTGGCTGAGGAAATTGTGTTGGAATGAATGACGCGCCATTTCTCCCTCCACATTCAATCCTTCTTCATAGATACAAATTCATGATGCCTTTGTTTTAACACAAGAGCCTGACCTCAACAAAGATGAACAAATCCATCAATCTAATCAAGTCGAGTGTATGGCCATTACAATAAGTGTGAAGAAGAAGGCCCTGGTACAGTTACTGAAGAGTAGATCAGTCTTTCTGTCCCCCTTGAGGTAAAGAAAATTTATAAACCTGATTTGACAGATTTTTGGGGTGAAGCTGAACACGCTGTAAACACAACATTCACATATTATCACCTTTTAAAGCCAATATTTGTAAGCAAAAGTTGCCTACTTATGCCTTCACATCTAGCAGATACAGAGCAACATTAGCATTCACTTAATCTTGGCTCAGACTACAGGTTCCTCTAAAGTCCTAACCAATATTAAAATTTGGTTGCATCTCGTATGTAAGGACTCACTTCATACATGTTCTTCTCTTTAACCTCAAACACGCACAAACAATAAGATTTTAAGAAATAATGGAGCATCACAAACTACCGATGATATTATTAAAATAATTTTACACTACATCGGATCAGGCAATCCCCTGACGTGATCTCATGGGGATGCAGATGTAAACAAGGTCCAAGACCAGATTTCACCTGATTATCGGGAGGGATAATTCTGGGAAATTCCTGTAGTCTGAGTCCAATATTCACTCTTCTTTAAGTTGGCTCCACCAACTATGAGAAAAATGTGGCTGTTTAGCTACTAAACGCTATTAAGTTCGCTAGCTAGTTGCTAACTGTGTCTGTCTGCTGTTTGCTACTGAGCAGCTAGTGCGCAGTAGATTTTCAGAGCTTTTTTACTGAAAACTTACTGGAAATAAAAAGTGAAAAGCTGAAGAGCTGTGAAAGTGACAAAAACAATAACGTTATGGGCAGTGAATCCCAAACCATTAGCTTAAAGAAACTGTATCATTGCGTAGAGCCAAGGGAAACTGCAGACAGTTGATCATTCTCCGTGGGTTTGTCACTACGAGCAACATCTTTCATATTAGACATAGTCATTTGATATATTGTTGATATAAAAATGTACTGTTTTAATTGCAGCTTCAAAATACTTGACATGGATAACATGCTAAATAATCTTCTTAACAAAATGTGGAGGGGATATATAATATCTAAGCAAACACACTATCTAAAGCGCTGTGCCCTGTTTAGTCACATGCAGTGGTTTAGCAGTTTTCATCTGCACTCTCCGTTGAAAACCTCTTTGCTCTGTGTAATGCTGTGCTTGGTGTGAAAGCCCGACAACCCATCACAAACGTTTAACAATAAAATAGCCCTAAATGAAGCCTGTAAACTAAGCTGCAAAGAATGAGGACTTGTCAAAATGACCTTCTGACAAATGCAAAAACGAGTATGTGTAAAACTTAAGTGGTTTTCACAAGAGTAGAAATATGAGCAGCACACACACACACGCACACACACACACACACACGCACACGCGCGTGCGCGCACACACACACACACACACACACACACGCACATATACACAGAGAGACAGCCCTCCACAGTGTGTGAGCATGAAAATGTTTGGAATAGGTTTTGGTATTTCTTGGGCATAAATAACAGCAACAGTTTACATGCAGCCGCAGAATGTGGTGTTTTGTTTCTGGATGGGTGGCGAGCTGTCAGCAATACCACGGGCTGAATATGATTCATATTCTGGCATCAGCCATCAAAACACAACACTGAAACTAACAAGTAGGCTCCTCTCCTCACTGCATCACAGCAACCAGAAAATTGATACACATGCGTTGTCCAAAAATATTTGATGTTGAGTATTGACACTGCCATTCCTCTCTATTAATTGTAATCAGCTCTTTAAAGGAAACACCACATTTCAAATGAGAAAATGAAAAAAGAAGAGAAGCCTGTTCTTTTAATCTGAAATGTCTTGAATCATGTGTTACACAGGGTGTCATGGATTCCACTGAGCCAGGCATTATTGATTTAATTGTTTTATTGCCATAATTGATAGATCAGCTAAAAATAGGGATGTTGGATAGATGATTATAGATGAATCACGACGATTGATGAATCACAGTATTATGATATTATGGGTGTGGCCCGATTACAGTCATTATAGGATAACAGAAGCTCTCTGGCTCTTATAACCATACTGCATTTATTACAGTGATTTAGTGTCTGGTCAACAAATTCATCCAGTTTAAAATGCAAGGACCTTCCTCTTACCCTCATGCATATACTGTCCACATAACTGACTGGTATCCTTTTCTCCTCTTTCTCACCACTAAAGAGACAACTTGCATTTTGAATCAATTACAGCAAAAACCCTCGGAAGAGCCCACTCAGCAATTTCCCATAGAGTTATAAATAGAGCAGAGAAAGAGAGAGGTGGGAGACACTGGGAGCAGAAGCAGCTCTATGCTGCCGGCAGAGCTTTTACTGTTTATCATTTCTTTTCTCTTTCTCTCTCTGCTTCTCATTTCCCCTCTTCTCTCCACCCTTTTCTTATCTACACGTGCTTGCCTTCTCTTTTTTCCCCAGACTGTACTGTTCTCTCAGCCCTGAAGACAAGCTCAGAGGGGTGAAAAAAAGCCAGCACACCTTTTGTTCCAACCGTTTGAATGAAAGTAAAGAGCCTGTGATTAATTTTGTTATATGCATTATACAAAGGCTCATCAAATTTAGGAGGAAAAGAAAACACAGACATTCATGGACAATATGTTCAGGCATTCAAGCCTGAACTATTGGCATTAGTGGATTAGATTAGATTTAATGAATTTGATTGATTCCAATGGGAAATATGGCATTTTCAACCTATAGCTGGGGAGACGGGTTAATGTCTTCTGCTGGCTGCCAGACTGGAGTTTAGAAGTTCAGTTTAATCTCAGCTATCTGCAACTCTGCACAGACAACTATACCACAGGTTAAAAGGAACATTGAGAAACAAGACACATCGAGCTTTAACTGCTAACAGCTAGCCAGGGGGCATGTTTGTATGTGCTGATCTCCACTTAGACCTCCACACTCTGTTTTAGCCAGGGTGCCTTTCTATGTGCTGTCCTCCACTTTAACCTACAGACTCCATTTTGCAGTACAGCATTACTCTCCCCTTCAGGGAAGAGGAGATTATGCGTTTCCATGGTCGGCACAAAAGAGCTTGCAAATACCCCCTCAAATTTCAGGGATATTAAAATTTTTTGCTGCCTGCCAGTGCCATGCAGTGCGCTGATTTGCAGCTGCTGTGCAGAATCGTGAGTGTGTGAGTGTGAGCGGGGGTCTACATATCTCTGAGGTGAACAGACCAGGCAGACACTCTACAGACAGCAGTCTTATTTACATCCTGTTATCCATTGGCACAAACAGACAGGCCAACAAAGGATGACAAAGCTGAGAAGCTACAGTAACTCTCAGCAAACTGCTGTCTGATATGCTGCTATCTATCTAGGCTGCTGTAACCTCTTGAAAAATGCATTGTGTTCACATGCAGCACAATCATGCACAGAAGGTTGTACAATCCTGTACATTTTGTACATCTAAATTGCTATGTACGCTGCTCGTAATTTCTGCATGCACCCTCTCGAACAAAGTTTTCTGCTTGTCAGCACCATGAAAAAAAAAATCCTGATTTATCCTTCAGCAATGACCGGAAGGTATATCGGATGAGAGATAGAGAGAAAGGCAGGGAGAGGGAGAGAGAGAGTGGAGGCAAGGGATAGAAATACGTATGTACAGAGAGATGGAAATGAAGAAACAAAGAGTGCAGATCTGGAACAGACACCAAAGGATCTAAGGATGGATTTCTAGCAGATACATCCAATTGTACAGGAAGCGTAACAACAAAGCTCTTGATCATGCATGACTATACACGCCATCTGTTATTCACATTGTCAGGGGAACTGTTTGTTACACATCTACAGAATGACCCAGTATGTATGGCAAGTTGGATGTGAAGGATGACAACCTCCATTTAAGAAAATATCGTTTTCACAAAGTGGATAACAAAGACTTTTTCATCGGCAGGCCAATACAAGAAAGCTGTCAGTTTACTGACTGGTTGGCATATTGTAGCTAAAGAAGTGTAATGTTACCAGATACTAATATAATGGCATCTTCCACTTCTACTACATTGGCGCAAGATGCCACGAGCTATGAGTTGCATCTATGTGCAGCAAACAAATACTAATTTTGATGTCATGGTTCACCTTGTTTTATTAATTAAATTAAATTAAATTAAACTGTTTGGAGCTGTAACCAGTTTCTGTTTTGTTCTGTTCTGTTTTGTTCCAATTGATTTTACTCATTACCATGACAGCTACAGGCTATAAAAAAGAATCTCTCACTTACTTAAAATCTCAAAGATTACAGAAAACTACTGTTGACAGACTTGAAATGCAAAACAAAACAAAATGGTTTTTTTTATGTCAGCATTTAAATATTTCCATAGACAAGTTTCCTGCTACAACGTATCATCATGAAGTAATGCTGATTGTGCTGATGGTCTGCCACCAGACATGCGGTTACCTGGGCTAACTGGTGATCCATTTCTGTTACAGACTAAATTAATGAATAAACTCACATTTTTTTCCAGTGTCGTTATTATTTGTGACTTTAAGGATAGAAACAATCGAGTTGTTTTTGCAATCAAGGTGTCAACAATAATACCACTTGGAAACTCCAGGAGGGGGTAAGTTGTCTGCTTCTCACTTTCCACACTCTGAGCACTCTCAGATTAGAACTGTGAAATCTGAACAACCATTTCTGACTGAATATATGAACAAACCCATATCTATAGCATAATAATCAGCCGACTAATGGTTACTTTTAATCAATAACCCATTAACCTTGTATAGTTAACTCCCTTACACACCTGAGGTCGATGGGGAAACAAGGGATGAACTACACCATGAGACAGTGATATGTTCTTATAAATAAATGCCTGTTTATCCTCTGTAATAGGTTAATAAAGCACAGCAGTGATTCATCTAATCCAGTTCACAAAATCTTTTGCACTTGCTGTTCTAAACACCTACCAGTCTGGTAGCTCTTTCCTGGGAAAAATCCTCCCACGCACAGGAAGTGATGCATTTTATGTTAACAGGTTATTTTAAATAAACAGAAGAAGAAGAGTTGGACATTTAGCATGCTGTGAACCCTGTTAACCACTCCTGATCTGCGTCAATGCAAAAATAGTTATATCATCACTACTACTACATTTCAGATCCAGCTTGCCTTGAATGTGAACAGTTTGTCAAGCAGACTCCCTACTGTGGCAACGCAAAACATGGTGACACAATCAGTCACAGAGAAAGGGAGAAAAAGGCCTGAGCTCTGTACGTCTTACTCATGTTACCCCTACAGAAGCCGAGCACCTGCTAAACATGTTCAGAGTGAACATCACACAGGCTGCTCTGTGTCTTTGGGGTGCTTGTGCATGTGTGAGCTACTGACATCCAAATGTGAGTGTCTGCTGTCCTGTGTCTCCCCCCGCCAACCCCAAGTCTGAAGTTGACATAGCATGACATCTGAGTAACCTGAAGCAGACAGTGTTATCCCACAGAAAAGTATGACGCTTTCACATCCATATATTCTAACAACTTTGATGAGAAAGTAACAACGAATGACAGAACAGTAGTCACGTCTTCAGCAGCACCAGAGGGAGACAATTTCAAAACAGATGGACATGCATTAAATATGCAAGTATCATATTTATTTCCGGTCGTGCCTAAAAAAACACTGTGTGACTCGTCCTGCTGCAGTCGTTTTTCAGTCAACAGTCTCAGATGGTTGCGGCTTCGGCGTCATGCGGCCTCGCCGCTGACAAACAGTTTTGCTATTGAGCTGCGTCCCCACAATTCCCTGCATGCATGAGCTAACTATGGATATATCTATCCTCATATGGTCGACGATCCAGTAGTAGACTGGTCATATCATGTTGTTGATAAATGATAAATAATCCAATCATTAGTATCCAGAGATTATCAGTTTTTGTGGAATTAATGATCATACCCGACATGTCTGAATGTTACAGATAAAGAACAGTTATAATTTTATAAGATATTAACAACGGTGAGATTATTGTTGCTAAGTTGTTAGAATAAATGCGAAAAGTGGCCAATGACAGATGGTGGTGAGTCCAACAAGACCTAAAAATGTATGCTAACACTGACTTCATTCTGCAGCCTAACTGATCGAAAAGAACTGATCGAAAAGAACAGGACATTTAAAATCCCTGTATATTTCTGAAGAATTAAAATTGTTCTCATCTCCTGTCCTCTTTGCTTTACTCAGTGCCCTCAGCATGCAAAGCACTTTGTTGTTACATGCCAACAGAGTGACCGACAACAGAGACAGCGGATAATGTACTACGTCAGTGGGACGTCCTCTTTAACTTTTCATGCCTGTGAAGTTCCTCTGAGTAACACTGTTCTCTGCAGGGGAGCAAAAGTAGAATCTCCATTCAAGTTACACAAGTAACCTTCTTATTATATCTATCTCTATATCTATCTCCTTGGTCTATCTAGCATAGACCAAAGAGAGAAAAACCTGTTATTTTGTCTTATGGATGATTAAAACTGCTTAAAACTGGCTTTTTTAAATTACTAAACCCTTGTGCCATCACCCAACTCATACTTTAAAAAAAAAAGTAGTTTTATTCAGGTGTCAAGAATGATAATTGTTTCCACTGGGTTCTACTAACACATAGCTAACAGCTGGAACTTGTGCCGCCAGTTTTGCTGTAATTTGCATCTCATCTAAAAATGTTTGAGCTCATTACTTTCACTGATAATTAATTTGATAAAATACATTTACTGGTGTTTCATTTAAATATAAAAAGACTTTACAAATATCATTTGTAATGCAAACACACCACTTTTTTCTTTTGTTCTTTTGTGCATTTTCTCAGGTGTTGCTGTCAAACTTCCCTAAACTAAAGATACAAGACACATTTTTAGTGCATGCAGACATTATCTCTGAGTCCTGATCTGTTTAAGCTGACTGCTCTCAGCAAAAGAAACGTCTTTTGCTGTGACATTTGGTAAAAACTGTAAACAACAATCTTTCAAAATAGCGCACAGCGAGTGGCTTGGTGGGCTGCAGGTGCATGTACAGTATGTGGGGAGAGTACAATCAGAAAACAGAAGACAAGGTAGTGCAGTGACCAGCGACACAGTGTCTAAGCCCAGAGAGATAGAGAGAGGCAGACAGACAGAAAGAGAGAGAGGGCGGGAGGAGAGACAGGGGGAGTGACTACACAGTGATGACTGACGGCCGACCGACTGAGCAACCAACTTACTTGCAGGATAGCTGGTTAATACCATGTATGAAGTAACAGTCTCCTCCATTGACGCAGTACGCCTTCTCCGAGTCGTTGCAGCGCCTCGCATGACTCACACCTGGAGACGGGGTGGTGGTGGTCACTACGAGGACAGTTAGACAGGAAACACACGCAAAAAAACACTCAATGCCACCTCTTTGTTAGAATTCTATGGTATCCATAGTACTACATATTATACCACACTACGTCACATACCTTTCAGACCTCCTTAGTGAATTTCAAAGAGCTTAGTGAGACAAATCTATTTACTTTTTTGGGCAGGCATCAGTCACTTTTCCTGCGCTCGCTGCAGCTCTCCAGCTCACAGCTGCTGGGTTCATGACTGAAAAGATCCAGTCAGATACACCTGCTCCCCCAACTCCCAATGTTAAGTTCCTTTAGAACTTTAGACTTTAAGGTATATTTACAAGTAATATAATCCGTCTACAGTTCTGTGACTGCAGGGTTCTACCTAGACTGATTTCAACAGTTTTCAATATTCTGATATAAGATGCATGAGCAGCACGATAACAATATACACCAACACTAGACTCACTAATCTTGACAGATACTATAGACATGCGGTTTGTCCACAGTCGTCAAATTTGCTTTGTGACTGCACTATAAATAGCTTTTTATGCTAAACGCATGTTATTATCTATTCTGGGCTTTTTATTCTGAAAAGCTCGTTCGGTTTGCTGTCAAATCTTTGTGGGAAGGAGAAGACGCTGAATGCTGAAACAGAATGATAGCACTCATATTTCTGTTCAAATACAGGGTGATCAAATTTTACTAGCAAGTACAAGATGATACCCACTAATCTTAGGAAATGGACAGAAAACCCTCAGTATCAAGTTTTAGGTCATCAGATAGATAGATGAGAGTGACTCTCTATGAAAAAGTACACGCAGGAACAGAAGCTTGAAGAACAAAGCAGATAAGACATTTTTATGTGTCGGTGTGCTTTAACATTAACAAGTTATCCCATTGATTATTGCTTATTTTGTTTTGTTACAATCAACATTAATTGATCAGATAGATAGATAGACAAACAGACAGACAGACAGACAGACAGACAGACAGACAGTGATTTTGCTCACAGATCTGCACGCTGATTATACTCGTAACGTTTTCTTGTCCTAGCGAGTTTTCAGCCACACAAGTGTAGTTGCCAGAGTCTTCTGCACGAACACGACTGATTTGCACCTTTGAGTTTTTTCTTCAGTGAAGGGGAAAGAGGGGCAGAGACACAGAGGGGAGAGAGGGACACACACACACACAGAGCAGATAAAAAGACACTGTCAGTTGTTGTAGTTGCAACAAAGCAGCAGACTCTCTTTCTGGATGCGAAATTCATCATGTGCATATCTACAGACTGATGTATATTCAAATATTCATTCTTTGGCCAGCAAAGCTAATGGGCATGTCAGGCTAAACTTTTACAGGAATTACAGGAACATATTACAAGAAACAGGGCACAAAACACAGATACTTAAAAGCGAGTGCAATCTCAGAACTCTGTTTAAACGTAATTAAATCAGACCACACAGTCAAACACAAATCTAATATTACTGTACAAAAGTGAATAGGAGGCTGCGTTTAAGTGCAAAATAAGTGCCTGACTGCAAAGTAACATATCAAATACGTCAAATATTACATTAAACAAGCATTTCAGTGGATTAAATGATTAATGACTGAAACCTCTGACCGGATGAACGAGTGATCTATAATTATACCAGGTTAGTAATTATAGCATGTGTGATGTCACTAATGCAACAAAAACAGAACATAGACATACAGACTTCTGATGTTACTGCTTTGGAACATGTAATGATAAGATCACAGAGGTACAAAATGAAAGCCAGTCAAACTACGCTTCAATACAAGTCTGTATTAACACAACACTCAGCATACATGTGTATTGTACATTGAAAGAGTTGTGGTCACTGTATTCATTTCTCTTCTTCATGCTGGCCCTGAAGCAAACCCTTTCTTAATGCACTGTAAGTGGGGGACAAACTCATAGTCCATGTACTGAACAATGAAGAGGCATCGTGAAGTTCAGATAAAGCTAATATGAGGTTTCAGTAGTCTGAGTTGGCTGAATTAAGTGAATATCTTCATTCTGAGAGCCTTAGTGTAGCTGATGTTTTGTCGTGGCAACAAACCTACATTCGACTATCAGGATGTATCCTCCGCCGTGACTCAGCAAAGGAAAAGTGTCCATGGAAACTGGGAACTTCACACAAAAAGACTGAAACTTTGTAAAGTACCTACTTGATTTTTAACCAAGACTGCTGAAGCCTGACTGAACACTGAGCTATGACTGAACTTCACAATGCATTCATTCACAGAACGAGGACTGTGAAATGTGGCCCTCGTCTCTAAGGGTGTAGCCGTTCCATGAAGGTGTTGCTTCTCGGCAAGTACAGAGAGAAGGAATGACTACAGACCGGTCACTTTCTCATCATAAATATGGGCATGTGGGTGTTGATGATGGACTTGCCCTAACTTGATACTTAAAGCCCCACTGTACACAGTTAACGTTTCTTCTCAAACAGAGAACAGGGGTGTGGTTAACAGTCGGACAAAATACAACACCAGTGCAAACACACTGCCTTTCCCGCAACATCCCTACTTAAATAAGTAGGAAACAGCATTTGTCCAATACAAACATGAAAATAACAGTGGACCACTAGAGCAACCCAGTTAGGCATTAGCTACTCCGCAGCTGTTCAACCACAGTCAAAACTACAGCAACGTGTGATTTGTTGAGAGTATGGGACATTTACATTTAGATTTCATCAAGTGGAATTTACATGTAGTATATGTATGAAAAATATTAAACACAAAAGAGGATGGAAGGTGAATCATGCCTACATGTGTGTCGACTCAGCAGGGCTAACATTTGATGAGGAAAGGTGATAATAATGATGTAATATATTTAAATTGTCACCTAGCATTTTGTGTTTAACGTTACAAAAATGACATTTCCACCAAAAAAGGCACAAAAATGACCAGAAAGCAGGCAAAGTGTTTGAAACTCAACATTTTTTCAGGGAGGACCCGATGACACCCCCCAACTCTTAATGTTGAAACAAAACCTACACCCTTGAGTGTCACAAAACAGAGACACATGCCGGGGGATGATGTAGCATGTACAGCACATATTTTGGGGATTTTCTAACTCTATGGGCCACATGAAGTGTGAATGTGACTCACTTGTTGGTCTTGATTTTGAGGTCTCTGCCTTTCTGAAGCTCATGTCCGTCTTTGTACCAGCGGAATGACGGGCTGGGATTCCCCGATGCCTCGCACTTCAAGTACAGCTTGTCCCCTTCCATCAGAGATTGGCCTCGCATCAGCCGAAGCTTAGGAGCAGAGGCTGGACAGAGAGCGAGAGAAAGGGAACGGAGAAAGAAAATCAAAGCTTGCATTACTGAAATTAACTACAGACATTCAATTAATCTATCCATTTAATTGTGTAAGTTTGTGTGTGTGTATGTGTGTGTGTGTGTGTGTGTGTGTGTGTGTGTGTGTGTGTGTGTGTGTGTGTGTGTGTGTGTGTGTGTGTGTGCGTGTGTGTGTGTGAGACAGATTCCTCTATGAAGAAGAACAAACACACACACTGACACACACACTGACACACAGGTCCAGGAACAGTCTG
>OMLP01003513.1:22780-70132 GCA_900302685.1 Spondyliosoma cantharus | reverse complement strand
CCTTCTGGGTCCGATCCTGGGTCAAACTGGTATGGTTGAACGAAAGCATCTCCGCGAGCCATAGGGGTACATCTACCATAAACATTAGCGCATGCTACCGGCTAGCGTAAAGGCAGAAACAGACTGGCCCAACCGTTGGATGCCTGAAGCGTTGGACGAGGTCGGGAACAAATGTGTTCGGTGTGTACAGCTGCGTTGGAAGCATTTGGAGCTGCGCGGACAGCGTCTGATCCAATTCAACATGCGAAGTCTGAGGAGGTTGGCTGTGGATGTCTGAGCCATTGGATTCTCTGATTGGTTGTGTGCCAGCTGTATGACCATTCTGATTGGCAGTGTGCTAGCGAATCGGCGCGGTGTATGGGAGGGGTGGGATACTGTGTGCGCTTCCTTTTTCTATACACAACGTTTCGTCATTCACTGTTTTCATGTTTTTGGAGTACTGGCATGAGACTAGCTGTTATGTCTGTCCAGGACGAATTAATCTGTGTTCGTTTGGTGATGCCTCGCTGCATGTTAAGTATGCAGCTGTTTTTGTCTGATATAGTTAAGTTTCGTTTTAATCGAAAGTAAAGAGAGTTGCGTGCATAAACCTCTCGTCCAGTATCTTTTTTTATACACAACACTAGCGCCACCCACTTATTGCATCTCGTGCAAGCGCAGAACGTACGCGCTACTGTGGAGTTGGCAGCACGTCGAAGTGCACGTCGTGTGTTCAATGCAACTTTTCTGACGAACGGGTCAGGTGAGAGGCAACGGAGTGGTTGGATGAAGGCAGTTGGACGTTGGTTTGAGACCTTTAAACCAAAAGTCTTTGTGGTGTGTGTGCTGCCACCTTGACCTAATTTTATATGACATCTGTCATTCAGTTTGATGCACTTTTGGCAATACATTTTACAATGTAATCATTGCCATTATTTGTCATTTTACGCAGCCAATTCCACTGTACAATAAAATCCCAGCTCTTTCACACTTGGCTTGAAATCTTAGAGCAGCTGCTGATATATGAACATATGCAAGACCATACAGGACTGTGGGACCAATAAAGATGGCAAAACATACGTACATTTCCTGTCTGGAGAGTGTTTGGTTGATTATGCTAATACTTTGATGATTGGTTTCAGTTGGAAAAATTCAAAAATGTCAGAAATTCTCTTGTTACAGTTTCTCATTTATGGAGATTTTCAGCTTTTGCTTACTTACTTATGCTTCAAATCTGTGATTTTTTATCCTAGGTTATATAGATAAAATTGTCAAATGCTTACATGTGTGAAGCTGGGACCATTAAGTGTTGGAAATGTTTTTAATTTTCAACTGAATTCGATGATTGATTTAATATCAAAATCGTTGTCCAGTTACTTTCTAGGCCAACGGTGGCCTGACACCTACATAAAAAACATGCAACCATAATGTACCTGGTTCAGATCCAGTCTTTATTGCATGTTTCCCCAAATTCCCTGTCCATTTAGAAATACAAAAATAATCTTTTGGGGGAAAAAAACAGTCCTAAGAGTATATAACCAGTCCAGTGGTTCTGTGAGGCTGTAATGCTACGCAAGAATTACGCAGCGGGTGTTGTCAGCATAAAAGGCTATAGAAACCAATATCAGAAGGGTTTATCATGTTGTGTCCATGGAGATATTACATTGTCTATTTGTTTGAGGAAGGTGTAAGCTGGTTCAGCTGCTGGCACTAGAGGAGAATTCAGCAGATCACCAAGTCATTATTATTATTATTTTGGGCACCATGAATGTTTTTAACAAATTACATACACATCCATCTGGTAGTTCGGACGATCCCTAGAGCCATGCCACTAACTAGAAATTTTGACAATCGATTTATTGATTGATTCATCCTTATAACACCACTATATAGAGAGCAGCAGGGATGATGTATTGTATAGGCTAACCTGGTAGTAAGTGACTTCAAGACGAGTTTCCGATTCCGGGTGTTAGCACTACTTCCTGCAGCACTCTATTACAGTTTGTAAAGGAGTATACTTGGGAATTATTCAGATAACACTCTACAGTCTGTTGTTATTAGGATTCCTTAATATTTGTTGCTAAATTTTATCTAAACAATCTGATCTATCCCTTTCTTAGGGATTTGATGGCTCTGGAGGGGATGATGAAACAACATCAGGAGCTGAAAGCCAAAGTAGATGGCCGCAGCAAGACAATACAGCAGTGTGCAGATCTCGGCAAGATCCTGATAGCTGCAGGCAATCCTGCATCAGAGGAGGTCAGACAAAAACAGTAAAACTATATGAATATCACACATACCACAAAAGAATACATAAAAGCATACAATTACTTAAGATGTGTTGATTGCAAACTGTCTGTCACCACAGATCAAAGAGAAGTTGGACAGCCTTCTGGCTAAGCAGAAGGATCTTATTGAAAAATGGGACAAACACCAGGAAAAGTTACAGCGCAGTGAGTAGAAGAGACGACTATATCAGAACGGAGGCAGCTCTTAACACAACACCATGTTAAATGTCAAATGGGATCAGACTGTAAATGTTTTTTCCACGTTGTCCTCTTATCATGAATCATGTATGAATCTTATTGTTCTTCTTGTTTGAGCTGAACGTTACACACTTACTCTGAAAATGACTGAAGTGATAAGTTATACATCCGAACTGTGATCTCACTCATACATTAAATATCCCCATAATGTACACACAAACATTGCTACTGGAGTGTGCATTAAAATGTGGTGTGATGGTAACAGTGCTGCTGGTCTGCTGTCACCTCCAGAACAGGAAAGGTTCCAATTTGCCCAGGAGACGGTGAAGGCGGAAGCCTGGCTAAAGGCCAAGGAGCCGCTGATCACCTCCAAGGAGCCAGAGGGAGGAGAGGCCCGGGCCCAAACAGACGAGGTTGAGCAGCTCATCCTTCGCCATGAGGCCTTCCGCAAGGCTGCTGTAACCTGGAAAGAACGCTTCAGCTCTCTCCGCCAGCTTTCCGCAGTAAGCTTGACTGTAGATAAATGTTTAATCAGTTTGGTGGAGTCACAATTTAATGCTGCTACAGGAAAAAAAATGTGACCTTGGGATGTTATGTTTGCTTAGCAGGCATGTGCGCATGCCATGAGTTTGCATCGTTATGGGCTTAAATCTGCCTCATGACGTTTACTGCATGTCGTTTACCCTCACTCACTGCACCCCCCATTTGCCTTTCATGCTCCATTGTTTAGTAGCCACTAAAAGAGACTGGTTTGAGCAAATCATTCTTAATAACTTTTATTGGGCCATCCTGTGTTTGATTTTTGGTTTGATTTGGGTTTGTTTAGTGCTGTTAGTTATTTAGTTAACTCTCTCTTTAGGCTGAGAAGAAAAAAGAGGAGGAGAAAAAGACAACCCCACTCTCCAGCCGAAGGATGTTCCCATTATCTTGTCTGACGCCCAGTGTTCCCTCAACCAGTGCTACCTCACCTTTCTTGAGGCAGACGGTACAGGCGCATATAGAACACAAACCCTTACAGTCCAGTCTGGACCTGGGTGCCACCGCTGCAACCCAGAGATTTTCCTCAACCCTATCCAGCTACAACCCAGTTATAAATGGATCAGGCTACTCTGGACTGGAACAGCAGTGCAAGTTGGTGGGCTCCTCGTACCTTGGGATGAACCACCAGGCAGCTGGAGGTGGAAGTGACTCTGGTTTCTCGGCGCTGACCTCGCAGAGTGGTGGAGCGGACACTTCTACTTATCTGGGTATAAACCATCAAACTGCTGGCAGTGCAGAGAGCTCTGGGTACTTTGGGCTGACTACTGGGTGTGTGGGTGGTATGCAAAACCATCTAGCCAGTGGCAGGTTAGGAAGTTCAGGTAACCTAGCTCAGCAGCCAAGCAGTGGAAGCCCTGGCTTTATGCCTCAGCAGAATATGGGCAGTTCTGGATATTTGGGCCAAACACAAAACATGGGAAGTTCTGGGTATTTGGGACAGCAGCCTAATTTAGGGAGTACAGGATATTTGGCACAACAGCCTAATATGGGGAGCTCTGGGTATTTGGCACAACAGACCAATATGGGGAGTTCTGGGTATTTGGCACAACAGCCTAATATGGGGAGTTCTGGGTATTTGGCACAACAGCCTAATATGGGGAGTTCTGGGTATTTGGCACAACAGCCTAATTTGGGAAGCTCTGGGTATTTAGCACAGCAGCCTAACATGGTGAGTTCTGCATACCTAGCACAGAATTATCAGAGCAGTGGGGGAATGGGTAGCTCAGGCTATCTGGCACAAAATAATTACAGCAGTGGAAGTCTGGGTAGCTCTGGTTACCTGGTGCAGAGTGGTGGCATCATGGACCCTAAAATGGCATATGCATGGCAGCACCTGAAGGCTGACTTCATGCAGCCCAGGATCAACCACATCCACAAGGCTGTAAACCCCCTCCTAGAAGCCAGTAGAGTGCAGCGGGAACAGTTTGGGGACATCCCAATGGCTGACATGGGTCCAGAGTCAGGGCTGGAGCTCCTCCATGGCCGCCTCCAGAGGGATCCCCGTGGCAGCCGCTCCGATCCTCAGATGGACCATCTGAGGAGAGAGAGGGAGTACAAGCTGGGTAGACAGACCTCCAGTGAACAGGAGATCCAGGCCAGACTCAACGAGCTGCCACTCATTGTGCGTCAGGAGCGCTACCGGAGGCGCCTGGAGAGGCAGTCATCCAGTGAACAGGAGGGGAGCAGCAAGCAGAGGCTGCAGAGGCAGGACTCGAGTGACCTGGAGGGCTCTGTTAAGGAGGGCTCTGACAAACGCTCAGGGTATGTGAATGAGTTGTGCTGGTGACAGTAACATTTAAATGATGCTAACAAAATTTGGCTTTCCAGTTTGCCTTGTCAGCATTGTCCAGCGTGATCCTAATGATTTTTAGGGTCACATAATGATTGTGTTCACTGTTTGGGTGACTCATTGCAGGGAGAAGAGATCCACCATGGCAGAGATTGTAGAACAAGTCCAGGAGAGAGAAGCAGCAACTGTGAGTTAGCCTGCGTACAGTGTATCATATTAGTGTTGTATATGATAATTTGTCTTTGTGTCTTGGGGTCATGATCCCTTTTTCTCTGCTGTCTCAGGCACGGGGAGAGCCTTATCGGCCTCCTAGCAGCCTCTCAGCACCCGTGACTCGTTTTGACGGACGCCCTCGTGCCCGGGACCGCCCAAAACCCAGGAGGAGGCCCCGCCCAAAAGAGCCTGAGGAGACCCGCCGTTCTCGTTCAGCTCCAGCTACTGGTGCCCCAACGACACCTCAGCCACCTTCACACACTGCCCAAAACGAAGGCTTCCTCTACCGCAAAAAGGCTACCACCTCTGACCTTGAAGCTCAGCAGAGGAGCCCAAATAGGTACAGCACTAATGATAAATCATACAATAGACAAAGCTTATAATTGATCATTTGCCAAAGTCCAAACCTGTCCAGCAATTATCCAATTGTAGCAACTGTATCGAGTCACAACAAGCCTGTTTAGCTTTGGATTTCCCCAACTGTTGAGGCAGTTTGCATGGGGTTTTAACATAAAAAAAAAAAATAATGAGTTTTTAAAGTGATCTTTATTGACATGCTTCCAAAATCAAAAGCACAAGAACAAAACTGTAAGGAATAAATAAATGCAGTGTCCCCTACATGGTTCATTGGGTGAAGATGCTTTTTCATATGAAATGTAGCTTCTAGCACAGTATCTCTTATGTAGTGATAAAGCGCATATTTAAGACCTCTTTTACAAATGATGGTTTGTCAGCTGGAAAGATTTAAAAGTCAGCCAGCGACAGTGTTTTCAAACAACTCATGTAGCTAGTTTATGCTAATCTGTCAATGACATTTCAACCTACAAAGTCATCAGCTGCTAGAAGAAGATGAGTGCTTTTATCTTTCTATGTCCAAAATCAAGTACTCCAATGTTTTTTAAATGATAAATAATTCCATCGGTAAATCTGCAACAGCTTTCATTGTAAACTGTGTTTGTGCTGTGTAAGAACAGAAAGCACAATAGTCATAGAAGCAGTAATAAGGGGGAATGGCTTAGCCAATCAATTCAAGCAAATTAGTGTTAAATACAATTCCAAATTCAGTTATTGTACCTTCGTAATGACTGTGTCATATAATGTTTATTATGGTAGTAGCAAAAAATAATAATTTGAGAAAAGTTACATCCAACTGGCCCAAGTTATGTCCAGAATCGTAATCTGTTAAGATCCACTTAATTTGTCATTTTGATTTTACAGCAAGTCCTGGGTGAACGTATATTGTGTGCTGAAAGAGGGAAAGCTGACCTTCTACAAGGATGCAAGGAACCACACCACAACGTACAATGAAGAGCCTCCCGTTGACCTTAGTAACTGCACATTTGATCCTACAATGGGATACAAGAAGAAGAAAAATGTCTTCATTCTTCAGTAAGAGCTGCTTTATTGTTGCATTTGTGTACATTTTCTTTGAAATTGAAAACAACTCCAGATTTAAGATTGAAACATCACAACACAAAATATTGTGGTATAATATATTATTCATTAGCCTCATAAGGGGAGTACTGACAATCCCTGTTGATTTTCTCTGAACAGAATGACTGATGGAAACAACTTTGCATTCCATGCAAAAGATGAGGTAAGAACATTCATATTGAAATCATGTTTAAGAGAAGCAGACATTAGGACTCAATCCACTTCACACCTTCTATGCAACACACAAGACGTCTATGAGAGAGACACTACACCTTTATAATTTAGGTTTGCCACCGTTTCAATAATATTTAAAGTTGACTTCATTTTCCATTCTGTGATAGGCAGAGCAGACAGTAACACTGACCCAGACAGCAGCCTGCTACTGTGTACGACATAAGATCCATGGACTGAACAACACACATTAGCTTTCCTGCTGAAGTCTCCGTCTCATCTAACTAAACATACGTATTGTACCACACCATAACTTGTTGACCGAAGTGAGCTGCAGATTCCAGTTTGCAGGCTAGATAGCTTATTAGCAACAAACACAACAACAGTGGGCCTCATTCACCAATATCTTCTTAAGAATCTTCTTAGATTCTTTCTTAAGTTGTTCTTAAGAGTTTCCTGAAGAAAACCGTACGTCAGATTCATGAACGCATTCGTAAGCCTCAGAATTGTTCACAGCTGTGTTCCTACATTGATGAATGCCACCTCTTCGTAAATTGAGAGCGCGTGCCAGTTGAGTCTAATTAACATAGGATTAGCATAGGTAACTGCCCGTTAATACCCATAAAAGGGCCCATCAAAGAAACTGCAGGGCCGTGTAGACATTGATGCCGTAGTACAGAGCAAACAGCAACAAAATGCCAAAAGCACAAAATAAATCCCACGGAGCTGTTTTGGAAAATATAGGAGTCGTGTCCTCAGTAGGTGGTTATTTGAGTCGCAGATAAGTTGTACGTTTATCGAATGGTATT
This sequence comes from Spondyliosoma cantharus, assembly GCA_900302685.1. Lineage (NCBI taxonomy): Eukaryota > Metazoa > Chordata > Actinopteri > Spariformes > Sparidae > Spondyliosoma > Spondyliosoma cantharus. The sequence continues at coordinate 62,711 of OMLP01003513.1, read as the reverse complement.
GCTTGCGGTTGAGGTATGGGAAGGGGTCTGGAGAGGGTGCCTTAATGCGTACATGCATGCAGTCTATTGCGCCAATGGTCAGTGATGTTATGAAATCCTCTCTTGACTGCGACTTGATCTTCTGCTGTGTATGGAAACTTTATGTATTGTGTGGCCAGTTGATTTATTGCATCCACGACTCGAGGGAGAGCACGGCTAATGGATGGCTGTGATATGCCCACCCTGTCCCCCAGCTCCCACTGAAATGTTGAAATGAGGGTCGACAGTACCTGCACATGCGAGGGGACAGGGTTGGACCGAAGTGTGTGGCTCCGAAGTGCTGGCTCCAAGTGGTTGCATAGATCTATAAGAACCGGTCGTGGGAGACTAAAGCGTCCAAAGAGGAACTCATTGCTCTCTGAAAAAAGATCTATGTGATCCCGAAACATTCGTTCCCTCCGTAGGGCACGATCAGCAATCTCTTGCAGCAGCAATATATATGCCATTGTTTTGCGGGCCTTGGATGGAGAAATGCCACGTATAAATAGGGTGGGGGGGTTACTAATTGATTTAATTTACTAATGATTTACTATACTAATAATTACTAATTGGTTTCCAATTTACTTGATTAATGTTAAATCATTGGCACATTTCATTTATTTTAAAATTTAAATTTCTCTGTAAATTACCAAAAATATGAAATGAATAAATAAATAAATAAATATAACAGAGTTATTGTATTTTATTGAACTGCACAAGAGAAGAAAACACAACCATGCCAACATGTCGGCACTGAAATGTGCGTAAGAGTACTCCTGAGTGTTCGTAGGATTTGTTCTTACATAAGAATAAATCCTGGATAAGAAAAAATTCATGAATGCCACAATTTTCGTAAAATCTTCGTAAGTGGGACTTTAGAACAAATTTGTTCATAAGAACAGTTCATGAATGAGGCCCAATGAGTTTAAGAGACAAAAAGACAACCTTTCCAAAAATGTAGATGTCACTGAGTTGTCTGCAATTCTACCAATGAAACATTTACCCTCCAACTCCTTACATGTTGTCATTTAAGTAACTGTTTGAGGCCCAAACAGTTAAAATTGACCAATATTTCATTAATCCTCTCACAACCACTCAAATGTATCATATAACCCATAAGGTAGCGAACCACTGGTCTAAACTACCCAACTATCCATCATGTAGTTAAAAACTAGCTCCAACTCAAGCAGCTACAACAGTGAAACACTGCTTAAACACTGATGCGTCAGTATCAAATAATGTCATATTTATAATATATCAGTCACAGGCGACATTTTGCCGCAGAATGACTGCTTCTGCTATTGATGCTATAAAGTGCCAATTTCGAAGATTTCCAGAAGCGACAATTGCAGGTGTATTTATGGACCTCCCTGCTTTCCAGCAATCCAGTGTTGCGTCAGTTAGTTGGTAGTTGGCAGATTTGCCACACCTCCATAACAACACCACATGAAAGCAAAAAGGGAAAGATGTATATTGAGACAATAATTATAACCCCTACTATTAACTGAATAAAACATGGTTGCTATAAAAGTAACGGTATGTACATACTAGGGTTGGGCGATGTCTGCCAAATTGACATATGACGATGTCTACAATGAAACATTGTGATGGGCGATGACATCGTTGTTTATGAATTTGAGGCTGCGTGTCCCTTCAGTGTTCTCCACAGGCAGCCGTTTCTGTTAGCTCACGACTGTAGCTGCCGTTGTTTCTCACCGTTGCTCTGACATGAAGCTCACACTGCAGAGGAAAACTACCACCAACATACACCCCTGTGCCAGGTTTAAAAGCCCCCTTGTCTCTGAACCACATGTCTGTGCTGCTTTGATCAGCCTCATATGCACAAAACGACGTTGGATGACTAGCCAAGGAAGCTAAACTCTGAGTGTCTTAGACTCCCCTAACTAAGCTGGTTGAATAAGAAAATAATAAATGGGAAATGGAGACGTAATGTAAGTGCACTGAGCAGCAACATACTTGTTTTCATTTCCTCTCCACATATCACAATCAACAACAACTCTTGCCCTATGGCAACTCTGAGGGGACACGCCACTTTATGATGCTCTCTGGTGAAGAGCCTTTTGAATCACAATGTTAAGATGGTCAGGGATAAGTACTGGTTGGCGTTGTTCATCAGCCTTCATCGGCCTTATTCATTGTCTAACATTAGGCTAACTTATCCTTGTCATTATGATGCAAACCAATCACTCTCTCTGGCCGACCAACCACTGCTGGTTGAACGCGTCACTAACTTTGCTACACTTGATATTTGATGGGAAAGTCACCACCGTTAACCAGTGTACTACTACAGCGAAGGGCTTTCATCAGTGAGCCTCATTCAGCGATAGTGACTTAACAGATATTTATTTACATGAAAATCTTCGAGATTATTACTCCAAGTTAATTTTGCTCATAATACATCTGTACTTTGATTGCAGAACTTTTGTTTGTAAAGTAGTATTTTTAAGTTGCTTTATTGGATCTGAGTACTTCTTCCACCACTCTTTCAAGGTCATGTTCAATTCTATTGTCACTGTCTGTACTAGAAACATTTATCGCCTCTGTCACATTTGTACTGACACCTGAAATAAATCAGTTAAAATAAGGGGATAATGCACAGATTGAATTGGATTCTCTTGAATTGGATTCTCTTTTCTTTTGAAGGCTCAAATATTAATATATAATGTTGACCTGGTGTAAATCAAACACAAAACATAATGTGAAAAACATGCACAACAGAAAGATATTACATGAGAAAGAGCCTCCTTACATGCCTGTGTCTTTTTCTGCTTCCTGTAGGAGGACTTGAAGGCTTGGACTTCAAATATCACCACCTGTCTAGCTGAGCATGAAGACATGGCCAAGTGGGACAAGCCGGGCACCTCGTCCATGGACCCCGACCACTCTGAGCGGAAGGAGAAGTCGGAGGGTGATGCAGACGCCAGGTCAGAGAGGTCCGAGCTGGCCGAGGGGGAGGAGAGGTCCGAGAAGGAGAGGTCAGAGAAAGGGGATGGCTCGGAGAAGTTAGACACATCAGAAATTGCAGACAAAATGGAGGGCGGGGCAGGGGGCTCCAGCACGTCTGGAAAGAGCAAATGAGGAGCCCCTTTGTGTTTTAACATTACTCACTGACTAAAGGCATAGGATGCGGTGGGTGGGAGGGATGGATGGATGGAGAGCATGTGCAGCTAGGTTTGCAGATCCTCAGTCACAGAGCTGGAACACACTGAGGCCACAGCCCTTGGACTGACTATTGTTACTGTGACAGACTAATCTCTCTCAGCCCCTCCCCTTCACCCAGGCAATACATCAGTGCTTGCATTGTGCCACCTGCTGGTAGATAGGAGGTTGGCCCAGACAGACAGACAGACTGACACACAGACACACAGACGGACACACAGACACACAGACGGACAGACAGACTCCAACAAGTGGTCCCAGGAATAAGCCACTGTCACGTCCCATCGTTGATCGTTTAATCTCTTGGATTCACAGCATCTTTCTGTATGTATCTTTGACTGATAATGTAATGCTCTGTCTAGCTAGACAAACCCGAGAAGTGGTGAATGAAATGTTTCACAATATTAAAAAAGAAAAAAACGTTTTTTGAAGCAATATACTTTTTTATTTCTTCTCTTTGTTGAAGAGAGAAAAGGGGAAAAGGAAACAAGAAATAATTGCAAATGTGAACTCTATGATTTGTCACATCCACGTAAGCTTACTCCATGCAGTTGTGCACCTTAGACACTTGACACATCTGTATACTAATCATAATGACATTTAATCCCATCACATGGCTAGCTTTGAATCATCTAAATATAATGGAATGCTGGTGTTACCCACCTGACTTCATTGGTGTCAATGACTAAACATTTCTGCAGTTTCTTTTGAGTTTTTATTATTGTTATTATTATTATTATTATTGTTATTATTATTATTTGTCCACAATGATCCATGTCAAGAAAAGAGCTGTCCATCAAATTCTAATCCATTAACCCAAGATGTGTTCAATGCTCAAAGTGACACTTAGCCTATGTGATACAATGCCTTTGTATACATGACAAAAATCAGAACATTGCATGAGATAGTCTATTAGTGCACCTGTTAAACTTGCCTTTATTTTTATGTTCTTGAAATAATTTGGGCAGTATTAGAAATGCAATAATTTAATGTGAGACGGGGGGACAGGATTTTGCTCTCATGGTCCACTTCTCAGAGTCCAGAGGTAAGTTTGACAAAGAAGGGTTGTCTTCTATCCACAGTAAGCATGAGAAGAAACAAGAATTTTCTGAGGTGGTATACCAGAGAAGTGACTACTTCTTGATCTGTAACATGAATTAAGAAGCCAAATGGCCCCTCTGCTGTTTGTACTGTATTACTGCAATTTTATTTTCCACTGAATGTACTGATTTCAGCTGTGAAATGTTCAATCACCACTGAGTCTGTGGTGCCCAAAATTGTAAAACCCTGAAGCAGTTCACTGAGAGTTATACCTCTCTGTACCCTGTGTCTTTCATTTGAAGTCCAAACTGATTAGATTCTCTCCATCAAAGGCAAGTTAAATGTAAAACTGTCATGATTCAAGTCATGAATTGTATATACCTATCTTTGTATGTATACCAATAAATCCTGTGCTCTAATAAAACAATACTCTGAACTGAAATGGGTAAAATTAAAACATTTGTATTAATCCACAAATAAAAACAATCATCACTCAAATATATTAATGTTTATGACATTTAAATGAAAAATATGCAAATTAGGAGTCACTATTAAATATCATAGTGTATATACGTACACCAGTATCTAGTTGTATGAAACACCTTTTACCAGGGAAGAGCAGCAGGACATACTGTAGGTATGCTTGTTGTATTTTTATATGCCTATATTTATTCATAACAGATTCAGGAGTTGCCCCGCAGCCCCGATAAGAACTTGTAATAATAGCTGATTGAGTAGTCGGTGTGTCTGTGAGAGGTGTGCTAAATTTATATATTACAGACAAGAAAAATAATCCAATAGCCGGGGCAGATCAGTACATGCTGCTCTGGATAATCTAATTATTGGTGAAGTGAAGTACAGTATGCTGTGACCACAGAGATGATCATGCATTAGTCCACCCATTGTTTGTCATGTGTGTCAATTATTTTTACGGATAGAAGTACAATTAAAGCTTCCTTAATGTCCGTCAAATGTAGCCATGTTGACAATTTAAAAGACAAAGGAGGAAACGCACATGCAGTGTGACAGCCGCTGAGACTTTATTCAAATGTACTTACAGTATTTTTCCATTTGCTGTCCTGTCAGATTGCACCTCAAATATGTAAAAAGAAATGACTAATTAACAGTCTTCCTTTCTATAAAAACACCAAAAGTATATCTCAGATGCAGCACTGGGTGAATTCACTGACTTAAGGATTGTAGTGACAGTCTGCTGCATCTGTCTGTATTACTGCAGCCTTCAAATTTAGACGAACGAGAATAGATAAGCTGTGTTATGATGTGAATGTTATTTTCATTTATCAGTCACTGTTTGTTTTTTACATAAGTGCCATGTCATGCAGTCTGATGAAACAGTGGTTCAGAGTAGAAGGCTTAGAATTGGCTATTGAGACATGAAGAAGGTTTCACTCGTCTGACCGTGAGCCTGTCATTGCAATACACATTTTTATCATTGAGATAGGAGCTCTAGTATTTTCATGTGGCTGTAATTGTTCTGACTCATTACTCATGGCAGATATTTAGCCCGCATCACCATGTGCGTTTTTAAGTGTTTGCTTCCGAATCACTTTTATGAAACACACGGGGATTTTTTTTCCACTATGTTATAACAGTAACAGTCGAAATTAAATAGGCAGCATAACCGTGACTGAAGAAAAAAAATAATATTGTGCAAACTTTGTTTCCTTCATTGATGGTCTTACAAGTGTGTATGTCTTTGTTACTTTACATTACAACTTGCTGCTATGACATTAAATAAAACCTCCAAACTTGCTGATGCAAACTTGACGTGGATTTGATGTGGACACATGCTGGTCACATGCACACACACACACACACACCTAATGGAGACAGTTCGTTCCACTCACATCTACAAGCTGAGTGGCTCTCTCTTCTTGTGACTAACAAACTTTTACCGCAGCTCTCTCTCTCTCAGTATCCATGAATCTGCAGGTGAAGACTCCAGCTGAAAAGACACAGCATGGATTAGCATTGACTGTACATCATCAGCTCCATATACTTGATGCTAAAGCCTTGGTGCTTCCAGATCATACATAAAATATATTATAGAGACATACAGTCAAGTATGTAGGTGTGATATTGATATGTTAAACACACTCAACTGATACCTAAATGTCTTTTTTACGAACATCAGAGTCTGTGTGTCCCTCACATTAGCGCTCCCTGGAGTAAGAGCTGAACTAGCCTTCAAACTGACATGACTGCACGACCGAGTCATTGGTGGAAACAACTGAAGGGCTGGTATTTCCCAAACTGTGTCCATGTCAAGGGGTTATCGAAATGCTTCAGATCCGTCCTGCTTGCCTGTACATACAGTAACTGGTTCAACACAAACATTTTTATGCTGTATTTATGGCTTTTCTTATAGCAACCAATGAAACTGCTAAATTTCATCCGAGCTACGTACGTGCACTTTGAAATCAAATGTGAGTGGACATGTGAATAATTTATGTGAGTAAAAATAAAGGTTCATGCGGCTTTTGTTTTGCACTGAAGTACAGCCCCATGCACAGTTTGACAGGAGTGGTGATGCAGGGTCTACTCTATGAGAAAACACAGAAGCATATGTACATGTATACAGTATTGCACAAATTCTCCACAACTTGATGTATGTTTTAAGAATGTACATTTTAATTTTGATTTGTTTGTTGAATTGAATAACATCTGTCAATATCTGTCAATGGAAATATGACCTATGGTATTGTCTCATAAAATCTGTTCATCCCTTGATTTTGCCATTGTCTTTTTTCTCCTCTGTAGGTTTGTATCATGGCCACTGACAGGTACTTTAAACTCTTACACTGAGTCTTTCTAGGTAAAACATCCTTTGCAAACCAAGAGCAATCTTAATATACTTCAGGTGAATTGTTGTTGTTTATTAGTCTGATTTAGAACAATTTGCAATACATCTCAAACGCTGCAAAACAGTTTTTGATTAAGACACATGCTGATTACAGCAGGGTCAAAAAGTATGTTTGAAAAATGTCCATGTATTTCAAAGTATCTCAGTATGTCCCCATTTTGCTTTAATGACAGCATGCATTCGAGCTGGCATGGACTCCACAAATTTGTGCAAAATGAGGTAATATGGCCGACTCATGTTATCCCAGTAAACACACCTTAAAGAAGACCTACAAAGCCTTTTGGTTACTTCCCTTCCTTCACTGTTTTATGTTTTGTTTTATATATATGTAGATGTTCATCTACTCATCTAAACTAACATCTGCCCTCTTTTTTTGTATATTAATATTGCTGACCCATTTCAAAATCAATTTTCTTTAGTAAACAATTAACCTTATTTATAAGACAGAGAGTGGGTTTCTCGTGGTGTGTTCGACTTCATAAAATGAAATTGGATTAAATCAGTGGTTCTCAAAATCTCAAGGCACACCTTCATTCATATATACGTGCAAAATAGCCTCTAAAACGTGTTCAATCTCTGTACACATTTATTTTTATTTAATAATGCCAAATAAAATTTAACAAACATACTGCAGTTCCCTGGATGGTGTATATTTGGAAATGAATGCAAACAAAGAACCAAATCATTGGTTAATTGTTTAGATGTCTGCAATAATTATGTATAGTGTGCCTCAGGGCACACCAGTGTACCATTTAAGCACCTACGCTTTAAAGGCCCATTCTATTTAATAATCATTTTTTAATCAAAAATGTGTTTTGCTTATTATTGCTTCACTGTGATGTTTGAGCTTCACTGAGCAGAATGAGTCTGACACTAGAAGACTATCTCCACATTCAGCTGCTGAAGGAGGAAAGTTTGTCTTTACTCGCCATTGAAGTCAGTTCAAAATGTGGACATCTGAGCAGGATTTCTGACGTTACAGCTTGTTTGCAAACCAGTCCAATAGGCAACAGGTTAAACTTGAAACCTTCCTGTTGTGCCCAGCAGTTAAAGTACTGAGTTGAAATACCATCTGCATATTGACAGATTCTTGATTTATTGATGAGGGAGAAGAAGAAGATGCCATTTTTTTAAGCAAAGTAATTGTTTTGTGTGGTAAACTATAATTAACACAATTTAATATTCAAAGTGCATATTTATGTCTTAAAAACGTGTCTGTGGGGGACTTAAAGAAGTCATGGATTTGTTCTGTTATTCATTAAAACTGATATTACAAAAGTCCAAACATTACAGCTTTACATTATTCGTGAGGACTGTGTTGGGAGCTCTGTCCTGATCATGTATTAGTGAGCTGATCCCATTCTCACAGATTCTCTGATGTCTGTATCTTCCTACCTTCTCTCTGACTGTGGACATGACTGGGCTTTCTGGGGGCGTCACGTGACTCAGCTTGTATCTAGGGGCGTGGCTCTGCTCACACGCAGTACGCAGCTACGGAAGCCTTCGGGTTCAACCAGCTAATAGGCTTCTCTCTGAAAATGGCGAGCTGGGGAAGAGTTGCGGCTGTCTTAAGGAATGTTTTGAGGAGCCCCCGGTACCTGCAGAGTCTGGCACTTCGCCGAGCGGTCGGCCCTGGTGTTTTCGGGTGTGTAGTCGGAACTGGGCTGGTCTGTTATTATCAGTACCGTGCCAGCATCGGGACTCTGCCCTTCGCTGTTCATGCTGAGGAACAAAAAGTGAGTACACACCTCATAAAAGTTTGTGTCGTCGACATTGACGCCAAACAGTCAGACACACCTGACTACTGCACCAATTTGAATGTCTGTATTTTGCAATTGAATGTCATATGTTGCTAAATAAGTTATTGCGACACACTCACATCAATATTTACAGAGAGGGCGTCAATACTGAGCCGATAAAGTTGGTATCAACAACTAACGCCCCCCAGCTGTCACTCACTGACACACCAAGCAGAGGATATGTTTCCTATCAGACCAGCCATCAGTATTGGCACGCTTCGGTTCCTGTGATACCTACAGTGATATTTGTGTCACCCGTGCTGTTTTAGGAAGCCGCAGCTCCCCAGGGCTCTGCCAGAAGGGTCCGTTTCATCCAGTTCGCCTCGGTGGTGTACGAACAGGAGCCATACATGACCCCGCGAGACTTCCTGTTCTCTGTGATGCTGGAGAACGTGGACCGTAAGATGCTCTGACGTCCACTCACTTCACCATCTAATGACTGATCAGTATTAAATTAGTGCAGATTCATATGTCGTATTCTTCGCAGTCACCAGATACATATCAACTCAGATGAGCACGTATCGGAGGTTATATTAGAATGGACTGATATTGTGCAAAAGCTGAGGAGAAGAGTCCTGGTTAGCAATAAAGACTGAGCTAAATAATGAAACATGGGGTTATAGCTGCTTGTAAGAGCTTTATATATACAATACATCTGGTTATTTGAAACGGCTGAAATACAAATAAAAGATTTCTGGGTGGTTAAAAATGAGATCACCTTGCCTGCAGTATACTGAAAGTACAGTTTTAAAATATATGAGTGGTTATGTGAAAATGCTGCATTGCAAGAGAGAAATTTGTAATTTTATAGGTAGGTAGGTAATTGTGCATTTCATATCATCACTTGAAGACATAACTCATATTGTGAAGATTAAAAAAAATCTGCAGACTTTCTCATGTATAGATAAAGATGCATGAAATACATCTATGTACCTTCTGTTCTTCGAAGGTTGTTGTTCTGTTAACACATCTTATTTTTCCTCTAATGTAGGAAAGCTGCAGAAAAAAGTTTTAACACAAAAGGTATGTTTAAATGATCACGTTGTGTAGTTTCAAGCAGCACATGTAGTTATCATGTCATCAGTTTTGCTGTTTCTTGTCTGGGTCTTTGCAGGAAGTTGACAAAATGTTGGCGTCTGCCTGTAAAGTTCGGGCCGGTAATGATCTGTTCAGAACCTTAGGAGACGACGGTGAGTCTTCAGTCAACGCACAGGAGCTTCACGTAGAATATTCTGTATTATTCAGATCCACATCAGAATGGGTTTGTTTGTTTCCTATTCATGTTTAATTTTATCTGTGTGACCTTCACTGGTAAAATTTATTTCTGTATGTTTGCATTTTCTTTTTCAAAATCGGTCAATATGTTTGTTGGTTTCATATTTCCACAATATTTTTTTTTTGTGTCTTGCAGGGTTGATCTCCTACACAGAGTATCTGTTCCTGCTGACTATCCTGACTAGTAAGTAGATTCCCACACCTTGCCTGAGCTGCTGGGCCCTACAGGGTCTTCCCCCACTTTCAGTAATATTGTGATGAATGGACTTGCCTGTGATTTTGTGACTTAAGTGGATGCATTTTCTCCAGGAAGAGCTTGTTGGAGCTTTGCACACAGCTCGACCATTAATCAGCAGCTGCTGACCTGATTTGTGTTGTAACTCTGTAAGCACTGTCTTGAAGGCCGTGTTGAGAAGTATTACTCTGCCCTACTAACCAAGTGCATTGTTTTGTGTGAGGTTTTCTAAAAGTGTTTAGACAGAGCTCAGATGTCTGACAGTGCATTGCTGTTGCAGAGCCGCGTACAGGATTTCACATTGCATTCAAAATGCTTGATGTTGATGGCAATGAGCATGTCGACAAAAAGGAGTTTCTCAAGGTAAGACCTCTGACGTATCAGGATTCTTTTTCATGACCGAGATGTATTAATATTGAACATTTGTCATTTCACATGTAATTACGGGGGGACACATTGTACAGAGATTCTGTTTGTTCAAATGTCTGTGTACATTTAAATGTGAAAATGCTGCCACCTTTAATGCTGCGTCAAGCACTGATGCTCCCACGGTTGTAAGTATGGACCATGGCTCTGTGTGAAGGTGAGGGAGAGCTGCACTGCTAGTGACTCTAGTCTGTTTTTCATCTGTCATGTGTTTGCATCTGTGGAGCCTGAGTCAGCCCCTCACTGTAGTCCATTTATGTAAAGCCACTTGACATTTTCGTGTCTGTTCCAACCAGACATGTCCTCTGTGATGACGCCACAAGACTGCAGTGTGCTTAATCTAGATCAGGCCCAGGCTGGCAGACTGCATGTTGGCACGCCTGCACCTTGTTTCGTATTTTCATGTAGTGACTTGGTGCAAGTATAAAGCATTCAAGAGTAGAAGTGCATGGATTCTTATTTGCTGCAGTGTCTATCCTGTGTGACTCGGATAAAGGTCTCATCTCTGGTTTCATCAGTAAAATCATCCTTTTTTGTTTTTTTTGTGAGCATTCAGATAAGCAGGATGTGTGTTCACATTGAGTGAAGTTGTTTTTAATTCTATTGTGGAAATATTATAATGTTTTTGAATTTGTCTTTTTTTGCTTCTGAAGCTGAAGAAAATCATTGGGAAAAGTAAAATGAAAGCTCCCAAGGAGACCACAGAGGTCAGTATTCACAGTACCTTCAAATGAATTTGACCCTTTTCAGCATCACTAACAAAATAATGCAATGCCTGCCTGTTCAGTTTAATAGTAGTGTACCATATATTCCCTGAATGTTTACAGAAACCAGTAGAAGAAGGAGAAGGTGTTAACACAACACTGCAGACCTACTTCTTTGGAAAGAAAGGGGAAAACAAGCTGCAGTATCAGCAGTTTTGCAGGTAAGGAAATGGCCTCTGTAGTCAAAAACTTTACTGCTGTGATCAATACATTACAATCATCAGTGTTTAGCCACATTTGAAATGTAATGGGAATTTAATTACAATCTCTCAATGAGCTGGATGAAGTACACAGATTCTTGCCTTTAAACACAACATTCTGAGACAAAATGTCTCATCACATTGTACTTAACCCAGGGCTGAATTGCAGCCTTGTAACCTGGCTGCACACTGGCATAATCCTGGCACATTCCACAGTGGGCCAACCCCGACTTTAGCCCAGGGCTTGCTGGACCTGCTCCAGAGCAGGGTTGGTCCTGAGTTTGTGGGGTTATCCCCTGAATATCAACCAAACACGAGGCTAGTGTGAAATGGAGGCATAAACATAAACTGCGTGTTGCAATGGATATTTAATTCTGCGTCCGCAATGTGTGTGTAAAAAGGGTAAAAAGATAGTGAAATGTACGTCCACAGTTACAAAACATTTTGTTCACAGTAGAAATGTTGCTATATAATACTGTGCTATATTACAGCATGTTCAGCTAAAACAACTCATATTTTTTTTCTCAGTTTTATTTGTATAACGTTGACCACTGCATATAGATTTGAATACGATAAGTGACTGAGAGCACTTAATGCTGACTTTTTGATTTTAAAATGCAACAATAATAAAAAAAATCTATCATAAAATATAAAATGTTGTGCCTCTGATTAACTTTTTACCCAATTATCATGCAGATGTTTTTCATTTTATGTGCGTTGTGTGATATTGTGGCCAAAGCCATTGTAAAATACTATAACACACCACGATTTTAGTTTAAGGTGAAAAATTCCTGTCATCACTGTGTGATCTGTGATTTCTCCTTTTTTAATGGTTACTTCTCCCTTCTTTATTATCCCTTCCATCATTTACTTTCCCTTTTATTTGACTCATGAATGTTCTGTTTAATTTGTTTTGCACTCTTTTAAGTACTACTATTGTAACCCTTTTTTCCTCACAAACCTCAGCAGGACTCTTGGTTCTTCACACGTTAGATTTCTAGTTAAAGATCTTGTGTTGTTCAGGTTCATGGAGGACCTGCAGGCTGAAGTCCAGGAGATGGAGTTCCTGCAGTTCTCCAAAGGTATGGACACCATGCGAAGAGAAGACTTCGCAGAGTGGTTGCTTCACTACACCAACGAAGAAGACAATGAAGTCTACTGGGAGAACATGAGGAAGAAAATCCCTGCTGGCCAGGTAGGAGAGAAAGTTTATCTGGTGAAAACCTGGATCAGTTTTGCATTAAGGCAAACTGACATGTTTTTTTCTTGCAGAGTATCACATTTGATGAGTTCAAGGCCTTCTGTCTGTTCACCAACAATCTGGAGGATTTTGCCTTTTCAATGAAACTGGTGACTGGAGCCAATCGTCCTGTTCAAATGGGTAACACCTCCCTGTTAAGTAGAATTCAGATTGTTTATTTAGATTTTATGAAATGCTATGTAGAGTAGAATCTAGAGACTACATCTTTGCTCTAATTACAGCCCAGTTTAAGCGAGCTGTGAGGATCGCCACAGGCCACAATCTGTCTGAGAACGTGCTGGATACTGTATTTAAACTGTTTGATATGGACGGAGACAACTGCCTGAGCCATAAGGAATTCATGGGTGTGATGACAGACCGAGTACTGCGCGGTCTAAAGGTCAGTCTGTCCATCTTAGCATCATATTTTAATAGCTGCAACAACAAAAAAAGTTACATCTTAAAGGAATAATTTCACATTTTGGGTAATTAGCTCACTTGCTTTTGTCTGAGCGACATGGCCTTAAAATAACACAAGTTACATCTCAGTATTTCGTAAGCGCTTCTAAATACTAAGTATGGGTAACAATATCAAATATAACAATATTGGTACATATATCAGTAATGTAGAAATAGGCCTTATTGATATAATTACTGAAGTGGGTAAAGGCAAGTATTAGAACTAGTATAACAGTCTTGTAAGTTCAGAAAAGTTAAATCTCTTTACTGTAATGCAGAATTTAAAACCCGTAGGTCATATCAACATATGATATCCAAAATCTTAGACCATATATTGTCTTTTATCAGGATAATGATATATGGATTGATCAACCACACTTTTTGCCAAAAGTCAGGTGAGAAGATTGATACCACTCTTAATGCGAAGCTACAGCCAAAAGCCAGTTAGCTAAGCTTAGCATAAAGAGTGGAAACAGCTAGCCTGGCTGTGTCCAAAGGAGCGAAAATCAGTAGCCATAACCTGTAGCTCAGGAATAAAATGAATAAACATATTTCCCAAAATGTTGAGCTATTGCTCTAATTTAGTACTGTCATCATATCAACTGCTGAAGAAATTTGAGACAAAAAACATTTGTGCATTTGTCATTGCATGCTCTCAAACACTTGTATCTCTTTGGTTCAACAGATTGATTTTTTTCATACAAAATCAACTATCTACATCATATGCAACTCTAATTTTATCCTGGCAAGCTATTTGTAAAGATAAGAATTCTGAATTTCTAATTGAATGTCAGTTTGATGTGGTGAACACGGTCCTTCCCTCAGGTGCAGCATCAGAACGGCTTCTCTGGCTATTGGAAGTGTGTGAAGAAAGAGACCATGAAGGCAGCTCGGGAGGCCCTGGGGGACAACGGGTGCCCCTTCTGAACCACCAGGACACGTCTGATAGACAATCACTATACCACTACCAACCTTGTTCTCTTATAATCAAATAAGTGGGGTGAACAAGATTATACATGTAACCACATATAAAGAGGATTCACACCACTACTGTGTGTACAGATATGTTTACAGATCAGTAATGCATTGTCCTTTTAAGAACTGTGGATGTGGTGTTTACAATATTTGTATTACATGGTGCACTGTGCTGGCCTTTGTGCTTAATCAATTAATGCATTTTAGATTAGAATGGCTGATGACTTTTGAATTTATTTTTACACCCTTTTCCTTTGTGTTTACAAAACTGGTTAAATTAATATAATCATTCTGTGCAGGTTGTTGTTTCAAGGGCTTATATAATATCGGGTGTAGGTTTTTCATGTTTTTGTGAAAAATATTTATCAAATAAAGTTTTATAAAAATGTGTCAACATGGTGGTCCACATAAACCAGCTGTAACTAGTAACTATTTTGTCATTTATTGTAGAATTGACCTGTTAAGATCACATGAGTATGTGGGTTAACCATTGAAGATTGTGGTGCTAATTATCTTACCATACATAGAATTCAAAAAGTAAATAGACAAAACAAGCTTACTTCTGCGATAGATGAACAAATTAGTGACTGATGCCAAGGTTATCAGTGAATACAGCATACACAGCTACAATACAATAAAATTACATTGAGCATGAAGCCATCTTTGGTCTTCTTATCACTATAAACAAATACATATAAATTTGTATTGTATCAAAAATAGAAATTACATAGCCATATTGAAAGTAAATTCACATTTTTGACATACAATATAAGGAGATTACGTAAGAGACATATTGTGGGATTACATTTTTTAAATCCTTGGCTTTAAGGACAATGGTTTTGCCACATTTTGGACATTCATTTGTTTTTTGAAAAAATGCATTATTCTGTCAATCTCGCCGACTTCCACCTGTGTAAGACAGTAATGCAACGAATATAACAAAAACACAAATGAAAGACAAAAGAGATTGTCATTCTTGAAACAAGCATGTGCTTTCTATCCTGGGCTTTGAAGATGAGGCCTGATGAGAGGCCCCTGGAAAAGAAGAGAGAGAGAGAGAGAGAGAGAGAGAGAGAGAGAGAGAGAGAAATGTGGTCAGAACTCAACATTCAGTTGTGACGGAGCAGCCCGGCCTTCGCAGGTGAGCCCCGCCCTGACACACGGGACATGTCCCTCTTCTCAAAAGTGAGTCTCGGTGTGTGTTTAGTTATTGGTGTGTGTAGTTGTCCTCCTGTGGTTCAGAGTTCTTCTGTTCTCAGAGGCACACATGATGAACTGTAGCCAAAGTGGACCTCTGCTTGAGATAATAGGGAAGTGCTTTCAAAGTGTTTGATCCACTGTAGAAGAAGAAAGATATGTGTAAGGATTTGAGAACATTACAAACAAACAGCAGAGTAACAATGAGCAGCTTTCTTTTCTAACTGAGCTCTACACTTTTTTTTTGAAGGTTAGGGTTAGGGTGCATTTTACACATAATTTACTCCTTGTTAAAATTATGCTTTCATCAAAATATGAGTACAACCATACAAGTTACGTTAGAAGTAGAGAGAAAGTGACAAGGAAGCTGCTTAAGAAAATACTGAATTCAGTTCCATTAAAAAGGCTCTTGGAGGGTATTAAAATTCCTTATGTCATTTACAAAAGGTCTGAGAGTATTTTTTCTGGATCCAGGAACTTTCTCTGGGTTCAGGTACTTTCTCAGGGCCGATAACATTTTTTAAATCAAGGAGACTGAAAAACGTAAAGTTGCAAATTCCGTACAAATTATTCAAATACTGTTCTAGTACAAATTTTGAGGTATCTTGATACTTGAGTAATTCCATTTTCTGCTAATTTATACTTCCTCCCCACTATAGTCATTTGATACATTTAGTTACTTTGCAGATTCAGATTACTCAGTGTTTATAGGCTGTTAATTGTGACATGTTACCTATCAGATATTGTTGTGGGCGGGACATTGTGTGAGAAGATGCTGCATTAGAGCCAAAGCAGCACATGTTTTAACTAGTTTATACTATTATCAATCAGACCGAAAAAAACCACAGATACCGATAATCAGAAAATGCTGACTATCAGCCCTGATTATCGTCCAGGGCTGATCATCGGTCTATCCCTATTATTTACAACAGGGGAGCACAAATAGGCCTTATTGTTCCTACTACAGTATGCCAAAAGAATTAAGTACAGCCTGACCAATACTAGATTTTTGGGGCCAATGCTGATATTAGTGAGAAGAAAATGTGGATATCCATTTACATCAGCCGATTTGCACACATTTTAAGCAATGACCCTTCAATTGTGGTCAAACATTACATATGTAATGGAGGCGGGATATTTGTTTAAAATGACATCAGTGCACTTAAATGCTAAAAAACTGTTAATTAATGTTTAGTTAGCTATAAATCTACCATTTATTTAAGCTGATCATTATAAAGCATTACCAAAATGATTATGGTGCATTATTACAGTGTTCCACTGTAATCTGTGTTTTAACACACACACACACACACACACACACACACACACACAGTAAACAAAACATAAGGAAAGTATTTCTCACATGTCAGTTACAAGTTCAATATCTACTGTTGGCAGAGGTCGTGTTTCTTTGGGGCTCACAAAATATAAAAAGATTAAACAACAACTATTTACACTGATAGTTCCTCTCTGTAATTTTGCTCTGCAGTGATTATCCTGTGGAACCTGTGTATGTACTGGGATGATGGTGATATTTATATGCATTACTGAGAGCTCACCCTTTCCTTCTCTCTTTACACTACCTGAGCAACTGTATACGGTTATTATTCACACACACTCCTTCCACTGAGTTTACTTGCTCTGTATATTCTGTTGCGTTTAGAACACAGATGATAACATCACTTAAATTATTAATTCTGATTGAGTTTAACCATGGAGGCACAAGGATTAAGAGTTGACATGAAATTTAAAGACCTTCTTTACAAAAACTATTTCATGCTATATCATTTGGGGCCAGGCAGTCACAGCTGAAAAACAGTATCACTACTGATTAAACTGATTTCATTTTTCATTTGCAACTCTGATTTTCTGAATCCTATCATTATGGGATTTTTACTTGCTTCTCTTGTTTTTTTTGTTTTGATTTGTTCAAACTGTTTTCAGCTTTTAAATGCTATGTCTAACCTGGTGACATCTTAACCGTCCCTCTGAGGACAGCTGCTGTCTTACCATTCACCACAACAGGATGGAGACGTCAAGGGTCGTTCTCCTTCTTTACTGTCACATCTCCGTCTCCGGCCAGGATGGTGGAGATCTCCCCCTGCATGAAGGCCCAAGGCACGGTAGATCCAGCCAGGGGACAGCGCTCTCCACTGGGGCAGTACACCTCCCCGCCTTGACCTTGGCTGCGGATGAACCCTCGGGTGCACGGGAAGCAGAACTTGTGGTGCTGGACAGAGGGACACTGGACAAAATGAGTGTCCTCCAGGCGCTCTCTGCAGAGGGTACAGCAGAGTAGAGTGCCCTGGGCGCTGCTTGTAGACTCCCCAGCACCGGCGTTGCTGTTCTGACCCACCGAGCTTAAACCCTGTGCCAAGGCTGCCTGGGAGACTGAGGTGGAGGCAGTGGAGGGGCTGCTGCTGGCGGGGCGCCCGGCTGAGGAGTGGGCTGTGGACATGCTGGGGCTATCTCTGGCCATCTGGCTGGAGCTCAGGCTGTCTGCGACTCCCATGAGCGCTGAGATAGGTGAGGGCTGGCTGTGTAAACGGGGTGGGCCCTCTTGAGGGGCGGCCATGCCAGGAAGAGGTTCCATGCCTGAGTAAGCACCTCGGGGCCAGGGCTCTCTCGCTGGGTGATCGGGCCTTCCTTCGCTCTCTCCATTCTCAGAGCCTGGGGAAGCCTTGCGGCGCCGAGTCGTGCCTTTCGCTGGTCCAGGGCGGCCAGCGGCTGCCATAGGCAACCCTGCATCTGGTTGAGGCAGAACCTCTGGGATTGGGGGCTCCTTAAACATACGCACACCGTCATTCAACAGCTCAGAGAGCGCACGCCAGTCTCCTGAGCCTTGTCGCTTTTCGTATTCCACATAACGTAGCCCAGAGTTCACCGCTTTACCTGCATCTTTGGCTGAGTCTCGGAACATCTGCCTGACCAGGTCTGGGACACCTGCAAAGATCATTCCAGAGCCAGCAGGATACTCCACAAAGACCTTCAGCTCAAACTCTGGACTGGAGCTGACGTCAAAGGCCAGGACCCGACCCACCAGGTTATGGTCTTTCCTGAAACGAACATTAAAGGGGACACAGCTGCTGAGAGCTACAAGTACATCCCGGACTGCTTTGGGACGGTTTGGCCAGCCTTCAACCCTGCTTCGAGCCACCTCGTTCAGTTCAGCCATCACTTCATTGTTCCTCCACAGTGCAGGATCTATACCCACCAGGGCAGAGGTGCTGGCACCCACACCCAGGGGCACAGCCTGTCTTCTGCCAGCATCACCCATTATAGGGCCAGCTGAGACTGCAATAGGTGTGGCCCCGGCCCTGGAGCCTGATAACGGTAACAGCCCATGAGGGGCTGCTACCAACCCCTGAGCTATCAAGGCATGGGATATGGTGCCATGAAGACTAGGAACTGCCCCAACGATAGCCCGACGTGTGTTTGGACTCTGTCTGCTGCCCTCTGACATGGCCACATCTTCAGCTCTGTGCAGGCCATTGGGGAGGCGAGAAGACACCCCATACTCACCCCTCCCCCTATCTATACGCTCTCCATGCTGCCGCCCTGCTTCAATGGGCCCAGCCGAGCTGGGTTTTCCCTGCTGTGGACCGGGGGACCTGCCGTCTAAAACTCCGTGCGTGCTCTTCAGCTGCCTGGCAGTTTCAATGAGGAGCTCTATTCTGTCTGCCCCGTCGTAGTTGACACATCCCCGGCACACAGCCTCGCTGAACTCCCACAGCATGGCCCAGGGCATCTTGGGCAGATCGCAGAGGTAGCACCATTGCCGTCTGGAGGAAGACTGCGAGGCGGAGGACATGTTGTTTACAGGCCCTCGACCAAACTTTCTTCGGAGGCCTACACGTTACGGTCGGCGTTTTCAGCAATTCTTCAGTTCTCGGACACCGCACGCCGCATGCCGCGCATTTTACGTCGGAATCGAAACGAAAGCTGAGCTCAGAACGCGACTGTTGACGGCAGCATTTAAAAGTTAACAACGTCTTCTTTCTCGATTTGTTCGTGTCGGTCTGTGTGGAAGGAAGTAAAATGTCATAAGACACCGGAAACACCTACGCGACAGAGGCCGAGTGCTCTATGGGAGTTGTAGTTTCATTCTTAGACCGCTGTATTTCTTTTCTTCTTTTTGTCTAATATTGCGGTCATTAGTGCATCCCAAGAGCACCCGAGGGGAATAAAAGTACTTAGGAAAGGTCGGTTATTAAACGGGAGGGGAGGTGATGTTGGCTGCATTTTAATGACAGCGAACACAGAAACGCTGGAATCTGCACTTCATAAAATATCGTTAACGTTACCTGTACAGTGAGACATGGCCCTGTTCTTCATACCTGTTAGTACACGAGTTTAGGTGTTCGTTACAGGGGCAGGGTAAAAAGTTCTGCTGCCTACAGTTTCCCTGTTCACGCGTTCATCAAGGTTTTGAGTTCTAATCACGTTAATGTCAGATATCCATGTTAGAGCTGTGCTCTAGAAAATGGTTCTTGTCAAAATGATGTGGTAGTTATTCTCAATAAAACGGTTTGTACGTCACATTCAGTCAGAAGATGGTAGAGATTTTATAAACGTGTGTAACATACAACTTTTGAAAATTACTTCACTTTAGTGCGTTTGGAGAAATGTCACAAGAACACCACATGTATGTGTATGTGACCATGCATAGTGACATTAAATATGTGGTCAGCGGGTAAAAGTACTTGGATGTGTTTCTAACTCAAATTTAATACTAAAGAATTTAAATACCAAGTTAAATATACAATATCTATATCTATTTATTTTGTTTAACTCCTTTAATTAATCTAGCACTTGACACTGGGAATAATTGTGGATCTAAACTGTGGGTCTGAGTACATGAGACTCGAATAATTTGGTTCAAGTCTCAAGCAAGAACTAAGCCATTTTTTCTTGGGCAAGTCAGTAAATAAAAAGACGAGGTATTAGTTCCTATTGAGTTATTATGCAATTATTCTGACCTGTTCAAAAAGTATTTGAAGTTATCAAATCTGTATATTGACTCAGTGAAATAAATGTAATCAAATAAAAAACAAATAACTTTATGAAAGCTTGTTTATTTCTTAATTGCTTCTCAATCACAAATAAAAATCCCTTCCATCACTTAGAAACAGTGAAATACTGACAGCCACACTAAAAAACTCAACTGTAAACATAAAATGAACACAGGCAAGTAATGTGAGTCATCATGTTTTTTCATCCAAGTTAAGTCATAGGTCTGTAACCTCCAAGTCTAACTTGAGTATTACAGTCAGTATCAAGTCAAGTTGCAAGCCATACAAGTTGCAAGTCAGATGTGGCTTTTGCATGAAACTGGCAATGTTTACCAATTCTAGCAAGAATAATATTCAGTGCTTACTACGAAAAGTGACCACTGACATTGAAATGTTGATAGACAGATTAGTACAGAAAACCATCCTTTAATCTGTGTGATTCTTTTCTATAGCCCAGGCACTGATATATGGAAAGGCATCTGGACCACTTCAGTACAGCACAGAGATGTCAGAGTGACTTTTTCATCCAGAAAATGACAACTGCTTCTCTCCGTAAGAACTTGACAATAAATGTACGTTTATTTTCCCATGAAAGGACATGGATGTTTTAATGCCAAGAGTGAAGTAATGATGAACGCCACAATACAAACCATCTCTGATGATAGACGTGAACTGTAGTTACATCAATATTCATATTATTATCACTGTTCACTCGATTTAAAAACAGAAAACTGAGGTCCACATTGAAATGTTATTTCAGGGTAGTGGGATTTATTCAAATCTAGTGTTGTGAACATACAAAATAAACAGCTGATTGAAAAACATGGTTAAAGTAAAATAAAATCATACAAAAGCATAGTTTAGGCAACATGTTCTTAACATCAATCCTAGTTTTTGTCAATACTGATTTAATGTTTTTAATTGGACGTGACAACAGAACTACAGTATACGCTATGCAAATACACAAACTGTTACAAATAGCTTGAGAGGTGAGTATTTAGTTGGCATGGTGTGTGGTTGAAAAGCACAGTTTCAGTGTGTAAGGGTAAGGCCCACCTGTAAGAGAAAAGGGGGAAAATCATTTTAAAGACAAAATACAGTAGTATACAGTAAAATCATAAAAACTATGTATGTTTGTTAAAGTAAGGTGATGAAAACTTACTGGGGTTTTTCATCTGGTAATGGTTCATCAGAGCTAGGGCTTCCATGGCATCATTGATGGATTCCCACTCTAGAAGGCCTGAGGAACTTCTCTCACCTTTAGTGCCACACAAAACGGGTGATTAGATTCTCATAATAGATGATACTCAACTGTTTAATATCCCTCTTTAATATACCTGAAGAGGCCTCCCAACAGATCCAAAACCAGTTGGAATGTATGTATTGCAATTTTAATTAAAGTGAATTCAAGTACACAGAGAATTCTAACCCTTTTTTAAACATTTGTTTGGTATTTACATCATAAAACTGTAAAAATAAAATAATGAAACATTTTTTTGTTTCTGAAATAACAGTCTTACACACGTGAATTTTTTTATTTTTTTCCCCCCTTTTTGAAGTGATTCAGTTATCAAATTGAATTGAATCAAATTCAAACAACTTGCCATTAGAACAGTATGTATGAACAGTAAGGGCCTCTTTTGGACCAAATAAGGCTAACAAAAAAAACACTGCAATGACACTCCCACGAGGCCACTCAATTGTGTAGCTGATTGCCTGATTTTCTACCTACCCACTAAAAATTGTTTTAAAAAGATCTATATAAACAACTCACTCTTTCCGGTGAAAAGTTTCACACTTGTGGGGCTCTTAATTCCCAATTCATCGCAGACCTGGAAGGTGAGACCAGTTTCAATGAAAATCTGAGGCTGCGGATTGTGGGAATTCTACATTTCAGATAGAACCCTGCTGGGTTTTCTTACCTGGTTGAAGATCTCTACAGAGATGTCGGGCTGGGCGTTAAAGAAGTGAAGGACGTTGCTAGGGTGCTGGATTCTGTTCTTGGCTGCCTGCTCTGGGGAGGTGAAGCGGTTGTTGCGGGATCCATGGAAATCTTTGAAGCTGCTTGTGTTGTCCTCTAACTGGTAGCATTGCCCTGGCACAATAGCCTGCTGCTTGGACACACTGCCAAGGAAAGAGGGCCACAGGTCTTATGTCTGTAAATCCAACTCTGAATTATACTTTTAAATAGTGTATGCCAATGTTTTGTAATGTTTGAACTGCTGCTCTTACCAAACGTTGAGTTTTTGTCCAAAAAGGAAGTTGTTGTTGAGGTGAGTAATAGCCCTGTCTACAGAGTAACAGTCTCCCATCTCCACCATTGCTGCTCCAGGCTTACTCTTCATGAACTTAATCTGGAAGAAAAAAAAAACTCCAGCTGACTCACACAAACAGCTAGCATGGCAACTAAAAAATATTTTCATTATTGATTAAACTGTCAGTTATTTTTCTCAAGGAATCGAATCATCATTCAGTCTATGAAATGTTACAAAATGAAAAAATAATTACATTAAGAATTTCTCAGAGGCCATGGAACTGTCTTGCAACCAAGTCACCAGCGTAAACGTTGGCAACGTACATTTCTGTAAACCACAGATATGTTGAACCTTTACATTTCTTTAGGTTCAATTTTCACTTCTAGGTTGTGAGAACACTGTGCTTGTACTCTGGTTAGGTTGAGGCACAAAATGGGCTGTTTTCAATATGCCTGGTTTGTTTGACTAAACGTCCACAACCAGGATACATTTAATTTACCGTCGTATATGCCAAAAAGAAAGTTAATTGTTCTATTTGAGAGGCTGGAACCAGCTAATCTGTTGCATTTTTGCTTGGAAAAAACCTACACAATTACAGCTCAATTGTCTGTCCATGGTTTGGTCAGCATCATTTCACTCACCCGCTCTACATTGCCGTAGAGGCAGAAGATGTTGAAGACCTTATCAGCGTTGATCTTTGACGGCTCAAGGCCATACACCATAAGAACAGGTGAGTCAGCATGAGGACCGTACTCAGGGGGTGGTGGTCCATATCCAGGGCCATAGCGCTGACTACCACGGCCACGCCCTCCCATTCCTGGCCCCATGCGGTGGGGAGGAGGGGGACCGTAATTGTCGTCATTGTAGCCATGATAACCTCCTTGAGGGCCACCTTAGTTAGAGAAAAGGAGATCTGAAGTACAAACACAGTATTGGAATGCGATTTAGTCTTTTAAAACAGAACACCAATTTCTTTATTGGACATTTACCATAATCAGGCGGGTGGTCTCCCAGAAGAGCAGGCTGCCTCTGGCGTTTGTTTGGATTGGCATTAGGATCTAAAAAAATGGTAAAGTCAAAGTTGCCTATCAAACAGCTTCCTTGCTAAAGTTTTTCAAACAGGTACCTTATATGGGCTACTATGTGCTACGGGACAAGGCTGTGATTGACATGCAACAGAGGGCCTGCGTCTTAAGTGTTACAAATAAAGTCTGCAGGCTCTATTTTGCTAATCTAACAAGTGACATAATGGAGATTTTTTTAAATATAGCTGCCATCCTAGTACAAACACACACACACACACCTTGTGAATTGTTCCAATTGCCTTCACCATCAGCATCTGTGCAGGTACACATATACACACGTCAAATCCAAATTGATATTAAAAAAGAAGAAAATTGGCAACACTGTAAAAACATTTTTTTTTACATCCTAGGCAAATAAATAATAATAAGATTCAAGTAGAAGATCAGAGAGAAAATTTGCGTCACAGCTATGAGCAGCACCTGCAGCCTAAACATGTTTTATTGAAAACTATGAGAACTATATACAGTTATTACAGAGCAGAATGACACACAGGTGTAACATCAAAAGTGAATTTGACATCAGGACTGACTCACTGACTAGAATACACTGTGGAAGGGAAAACAATTACACCCAAATTGTAGACTAGCTCGAATTAACCAACAGAAAAGCCAGTATTGACATTCTCCATAATGGTCAATGACGGCCACCCATTTTGTTTAATGTTCTCATTTAAGTTATTTTTCAATAATAATAATAATAATCTTATTCAGGTAATCAACATTGTGTATATAATTTATAGTAGATTATAATCAAGAGTATATATAGAAGACTCTAAATATCAAATTAAAGATCAAAGAAGTTTTCAATCAAACGAATCAAACGAGGATTATCTTCCTCATGAGTATCATTTGATGATAACTTTATGTTTGTCAAAAGTGTTTATCTATTTGGACTTATCAATAAGTATAAGACAACTGGATATACCCTTTACTGTTTGTTATGATGTTATGATCGGACTACACTACTTTTGGTAGATGCAGCCATACCAGAATCAAAATAACCACATTATTAAGTAATGTAATGTCAAAGTGACAATACCAGTCTGCAACACTCAGCAGTTCTCTTGCAGGCCTACAGTGGCTTGTTACTTAACATATTTTCTTAGTATCACCCAAACAAATTCACATCTGTTAGGTGAAACAGAATTACCTAAATATTTATCTGCAGAATATGTGTGATATGCAGATGCTACAGGTACAGTGGTATGTACACTGGGAGATTGTGTATTAAAGTCCTAGACAGTGAACTGAATTTCACTGAAACATATGTTAATCAATTATACTAAATCAGTGGCTGCCTATAGTGTGCCTGGATTGCTAACTGATGTGACACTAAAGACACAGCAGTAGGCAAAACAAGGGACATGAGTCATCAAATGGGCACCACAACTCATATTGCATATAATTTAGCATTACAAAAATTGTACAATCTGAATATAACAAATTCTGATGTTTTGTTCAACACAAAGTGAGCAGAAATAAAACCCTTAATCGGTTTCAGTTCCATTATACCCTTGCAGGAGCAAACAAAACACCTGTGGTTGTGTCATTGCAATGTCTCACCGCAAGGTGTGACAGCAACCTTAGAACAGAGACAAAATAAAATAAAAAACAACGAGCAATTTAACAATAATCCACATCTGTGACATAAAATCCTACATTTAGAACAAACAACATGGGGAGATCCATATTAACTGCTACACTCCCTGAACTGAACTGAATTTTGAGTTGGGTAATCATATGACCATTAACGTAGCATAATCTTATGATCTTAAGTTTTATGAAGAGAAAGTTCCCAAGAGAATTCAGAGCCAGTTTTGAAGAATTAACATGAAGGCTCAACAATTTAAGACAACAGCAGTCATGTTGTCAACTTTTAACCATCAAGTCAGATTATTCATTCATTTCTGTCAAGTACTTACAGCACCACACAAGGAGCATGGGACACAGTGGGCAGGTAGGGGGCAGTCTTCAGCAAGGATGCTACCCGCCAACCTCTTGACTCCAGCCTCAACTCATTCTCCCTCTTCAGTCTTTTCTTCCTTCTTTCCTTCCTTGCATCCCCACCACCAGAGAGAAAAGTACATCCACACATCCAAGCTTGGTTTTGACTTGCTGCTGGTTTGTTTTCAAAGTTGCTATTAGAGGCTCATTTCCAGCTTACCGTGCTCTGACCACAAAGCAGGACATTTGCACCGTTTGAGAGTGGGCTGTCTGTCCACAGACACACTGAGCCAAACCTGCATCACACGGGAGGCGTTAAAGGCATCACTATGGGCCAGTGCAAAAAAAGGGAAAATGAAACAACGCAGAAACAACAACAGAACAGCACAGAGAGAAGGAGGGAAATGGGGAGGAAGGTACAGGGAAAAAAACAGAACACCAGAGTCCATAAATGTAGAAAGCTTTAGGAAAGGATTTTTTATCTGTTTGCATCTGTGCTTGTATGCTTGATTGGTGTTTGATGCTTGTGTCTTCATAGGCCCCCCCGTGGATATTTCTTCTCATGTAAAAATGGACGCTCTCATGATGCTTGCTTATTTGGTTTGTTAGCTGTCGGCCAGTTGCAAAGTGAAAAGGCATCTAGTGCTTGACAATAAGTCATCTGGAATATCTGCGTGACGATGTGCTGTCATGGCGGTTCAGCTGTGTGTGGCCATGGATGTTCAGCTCGTTGTCATGTCATGTTGTGTTCAGCCCAGGAAGGTAGAGACGAGCTGTATTAGCATCTGAGAAAGAGAACGGCCTCTTTCTTGTTTACTGCCCCAGTGTGTGGTATCGTCTGTTCCCTGGTCAGGCTGAGTGTGTCTGAAAAATCCTCTGTTCCCCTGTGGCTGTGTTATGGCAGGCACATCCCAAGGGCTAGGAGGCGTGGCCGCAATGACCACACACCTGACTCCCGCCCTCATCAGCAATGTGTTGTGTCAAAAGTGGTGGCTCCTCGGGGATTTGCAGATGAGATGTACTGTACTGGTAAAGAGCTGCTGGTAGATGTTTATCAATCTATCAGTCTGTGGTAGATATGCGAGGTGTCTGTTCGCGTGGCCTTGGAGTATTTCTGTCCCTCAAACTGAAATGGTGGCTACTGTCCATCACCAAAAGTAAAATGGAGTTCCATGTCAGGTGGTGGAGATAGGGGTGATGATGGACTTGGAATAAGGAAGTAGTGAGTTGAGGTTGTGTTCCAGTATTTTGCCCCACTGTGTCCGATGTATGCCACAGAGTAGATTTACATGAGTTGTGGCTGTGGGTGCTGTTATACTGTAGCTGTAGAAGCCGCTGTGTCTGCTTAGAGATTCAGGTAAGTCTGTATGAGTTTGCCCAGTGAGGACACAAGGAGTACCTCTGGTTGATAAGGCAGCACAATGTTAAGAATATCAATCATCAGGATGTCAAACACCTGTATGAAACCTGAAATGTACATGTTGTGGTCCTGGTTTTGTACAAGAAAAACAACTACAGAATTTTACAGTGATGGCCAAAACATAAGTAAAGAGTCCCTCCATACAGGCACACTAAAGTAAAATATTTATCTGTAATCAGGTTTATGAACACAATAAAATTCTACCGCTGACCAAACAGAAAGAGGGAAATATGTAATATCATGATTTGCAATATTGTCTTCTCCATCAGGCTACTAACACAATAAATGTAAGTAGAGATTAACCCATATTTTGGTTACTATGGTGATAGAGAAGAATCTCTACCACCACAAGTCCCAGGTGGCTGATTAAGTTTCTTTCCTAGAGGTTACAGACATGCAATGATCTTGACTTTAGTTATTGATTTCTTAATGTATTCATTAAGCATCACATCAACAAAACACATATCCAATAACAAATAATGTAATCCCTGCCTTTAAACCATTTTAATATTATCTGGTCTTAAGTGAGTCTCAAAACGATCCAAATTTGCTGACACTACAAATATTGATTTGTAAGTTTAACAATGTAGTTGACACTACCAAGTGTGTTTGTAATACATGTTTAACCTTAAAAGGTCCCATGAAAAGTAGAATGTTTCCCAGAACCGTTCTTCCTGCATCAATGCTAACATGCAAAACAAACACACAAAAAAAGCCTTAAAAAACAACTTACTTTTAAATGTCAGCTCTTAAATAACACACAATGTACTTGTGGCATATGTAAAGTCATTGAGGGCCAATTGGTATTGGGCCAATACAAATGTTTAAAATAACAATTTGGCTGCCAGTCAATGCTGATAGCAATGTGTTTTTTTTGTTATTTATTCCCTCATTTGTGTCAGAGAAACATAAATATCATCATTCTAAAAAACAGTGGACAGTTTTGAAGTTGTTCACCCATTCAATATACAAATTTGATCACGTTAAGTATATTGTTTGTTTTTTTTTAGATTAAAAGCCTTTTTAATTCGCTATACAACTAGCTTACAGTTTTTCAGGACATACATAGCCTTATAAATTGATGGCATGGATGTCATGAGGTAGTAGCTCATACATCATCAGCCACTGCTATTGGTAAATGTGATCTTATTTGCATATGGCCCAATACCAGTTAACAAGGTGATTATTGGCTGATTTATCAGTGCACCCGTAAAAGTCTAATACAAATGTAATTGCAGACTAAGATGCCAGCCAACATCAGCAGCTACTGTCTCTGTAATGATTGTTTAATTCAGAAATATAAAGTGCCACGGAGAATATTCATTCTGCTGCTGGTTATGCTCCACCTACCCTCAAATATTAGGTCCATCCCTCATGCAGAAATACTTGGAAAGTACATTAAAACCTGGGAAGGGTAATTTCATGGGACCTTTAAAAAGAGGTGTGCCTAGGGATCACAATAAGTCAACTCTGCTGACTAGTGCAGATCACCAGTAAGTCTAATTTGAGCTATGATAAAATCTCCACTATGTTTAAAAGAATGCTAACACATGTGATAGTCTCTGTAGTGTCTCCTGGATAAGAGTACGCAGGGATGTGAGGCTGTGCAGCTGTGACATGCTCTTAAGGGAATGTGAACCTATGTGAAGAATGGTGTGCCTGCATATGCTACTGTGATGAGTGCGAGTTGGGCTTCTCACATGCATGAGCCTTTAATTGAGGTTGGCTGCCCTCGAGGTTGCTCCTCATGCCCTTACTTTGAGTCTGCTGTGTGGTGGAAAAATGCATGAAGATTGTGAAGGCATCACAAGAATACTGCCTCTGAACACTGAATTGGAAGAAACATTCAACTCTGATCAAAGGCAATACCCCTGGAGGCAGAGAACCCTGACCATCCCATACAGTGGCATGAGAGGAGAAGAGGAAGAAAAAGGGGGAAGGAAGGACTGGGGACTGCATATTACCTTGGCCACTGAGGTTGGGGTTTGTATAGTCCCATGTGTCCTGGTCGTTCTTGAAGACATTAAGGCGTGCCGGCTGTGAAGAGGATTGCATTACAAAAATCAAAAATAGCTTCCTGTCACAAACATTTGATATTAATTCAACTGGCACAAACGTTGATTAGACAATGCCATACACTTACCTTGGCATATTCAATCTTTAGAGTGCAGCAGCCAGAATAGATATCTGCCCCATTCAGAGAGGCTTTGGCCCTCTGGGCACTTTGGACTGAATCAAATGTGACAGCAATGAGTTAAGGCAGCATCTGATTATATGAAGGTTTCTGAGGGCTAACCAATTAAACACCAACATGCTGTAAAATAATAGTGTGTCAAAATGTAAAGGCCGATTAAAAAGGCAATTATTGAAAAGGATATTCCACCATGGCCTGAACCCCATTCTTTCTGAAGATGACGATCCTCTGTACAGGACCACAGTTGTTACAAATGGTGTAGAGTACATCCTGCAGTGGCACACAGGTAAGTTTATTTAGAATTCCTGATGTAAAGCACACTTTGTTAGAGAGCACCTATCACCTTTAAAAATATTACACACAACCCAACACAGATGCATAGTGCCTTGCTGGATGTTATTCAAATATTTTTATCCCAAAATATTCTGTGACATCATAGTGGAGAGGAAATTCACAGTAGTTGTGAAAAGTATATAAAGTGAAGGAAAATTAAACAGATTTGCATTCTGCTGATGATGCAGAAGAATCGAGGTTTCCTTAATCAGATATTTACATTTACATCTAACTGGGAAAATCCGTTGAAGTCTGATATATCAAAATCACACCAGTCATAATATCCAATTAAAATAACTCCCTCTAAGCACAATATATGTGTAGGCAATAGGCCCACCTACTCAATGAGGCCCTGCCTTCACCACCACAAGCCTTACCCTGCCTTACCACCACAAGCACAAATGTGACAAGCAAGGCAGAGCAGATATGGTCAACCATGCAACCTGAACAAGTATTTTCTGAAATCAAGCACAGTGACAAGTACAACAGTAAGTCTGTGATACAGTCTTAAGTCTGTTTCAAAGCTCAATAAACATAACGGCGGATAATATTGGACGGGAACATCTAATAAAACAGTGATTTTTTTTCAGCATTTAATAATCTAATCCCTTCATCTTTCACGAAGCAAGTTTCAGTCATTGCTCATATCCAACACTGTCACACAGGGTTTAATGTTCGGTGTCCTAATGAAGGAGTCTGTCCTAATTTGTAATCATAAAGTAACGTATTCAGGTCAACACACTGCTACATATATTATGAACCACCGTCACTGCAAGTAAAGTTACATTTTTTAAACACGTTACCGTGGTGATGGGATAGATGGGGTTTATGATTGTGAGCAGCAGCACGTTGTTGACACTGCGGGTGTCGTCTGAGTCTCCTGGCCGGGAGATCTTTTGGCTAGTGGAGTAATTGATGAAGGCAGGGTGGCCTGCGATGTAAACCTGGTTCTCTGCTGCATATGTAACAGCATTGCAGGAGCCATTCATGTCCTCATACTCCACCAGGGCCTGGCGCTTCTTGGGCATCATAACCACATAACTGTAAATAAATATTTCAAGAGGAAAATTAGAGGACCCATAGGCTGGATTACTGAACCATGTTTCATTAATAAAAGCACGAGTCACACTAATGTGAAAAATTATTAGTTAAACTTGCAATTACGTTGACCTTGCCTATAACGACCAAAATTTAAACCAGCATTATGTTAACACTGAAACAATGGATTCCCAGTGATCTGAAAGAGTTGGCAAGAATTAACATTCAAATCTGCAGCCCTACACAGGGTCACACAGTTTGTAATACAATTGAGTTTCATTGCACTCATCACTGTACCCATATAAAACAAAGGGCAGATGACAACCTAATGGAACAGCACATAGAAGAAGCAAACTGGTGCCTGGTGGAAAAAAAGAAATGAAGCATCTAACAGGCTCAAGACCAAAATGGGAAAGGAACCGTAGACCTAACCCAGAGCTGGACTCCTGCAGTGCTCTCTCAGTCACTATTTTCTAACATGACAGCTTGATAAGATGACAGCGGGTCACGACTGTGTTTTCTGTGAGTGCCTTTATGAGGTTATTAGGAATGTTTACACATCAGAAGACATAAAACATGCTGCGTGAGAATCACGCCACAGAAGAATAGAGTGAATACTGTGAGCACGTTATTACCTGATGGCCCCAAACTCCTGCAGGGCCTCCACCAGATCAGCCTCCATGATGCCGTCCACCAAGCCCCTGATGTGCACCACCGGGGAGGGTAGCGGTTTATGAGGGTCATCGTAGCTCTCCTGAAAACGAAGCACACAACATACTGTTTGTTGGGTCATAAAAATACTTCCACCGCTGATGAAGAGGGGATGGAGCGGCAGATTTGTAGAGGCAGGTGAATAGCAGCTGGAGTCAGTGAGCTTTATAGAATAACCGTTAACGTTACTGCATTGGAGATGAGCGTGAGTAATGATAAGCCACGTTCAAATGAACGTTAAACGCTGGCCTGACGAAACGTCCAATTATGTGTTCATTTGCACGGCGAATCATGAACTAACGTATTTTTATCAGTACCCATAAAGACAGCTGACTTACATGTTTTTACTTGCAATTTAGTTAATATAAATTAGACTCTGTGACCGTAAATGTTAAAACGCTGTTCTGGCTAAACCTGACCAAACTCGGGTTAACGTGAAACGGTTTGCATCGGTTAGCTAGCTACTTAGCTTCTCTTCCGTATGAAAAGCAAAACCAAGCAAATAGCATAATATAACACCAACCACCAGGGTATGGAGGACAGTCTCACCGTTGTCATTCCTCCGTCCTCAGTTTTCTGTCTTTTCGTTGCTCTGCCGCCTTCTCCGTAATATCGGCCCGCAGCAGCAGCCATGTTGTCCTGTCCCCTATGCCGGTCTATTGCTGCATTCAGAGTACGTGGGAAAAACGGAACACTGTTTATAGGGCTAAAACAATGGCAAAAATGTTCCGTTGTCGATAGCTGGGAGTTTGAAGTCTTGACTGAACCTTTCAGGTGACTCCCGTTGAAAAATCACACTTTATTCTGCAGAGGAGACAATGCTCAAATAATTTGACATTTTCTACAAGTGAGTGCGCCCCTTATAATGTTAATCAAATGTTGCGATGACAGCATGTTTTTTCCTCATAATTCATTTGATTATTCTCCAATTGCGACATGACAACCGCGTTGATTTATTTAGACCAGGTATCTTAAATGTTTTATTTTTCACGAAGGGTGGTGAATGTTGCAGCAAAACGTCACACATTACACACGTTACTGTTCGTCACTTTACCCTGTCAATCATTGAAAGGATCGTGTCCTCCAGGGGAGGCGGTGGGTTAAACCTTGGGTCAGACATGTTACCCCAAGCACAGATTCTGTAACAAACCTTTCACTCATGTCTGTGAAACACTAACATACTTCCGCTTGACTCATTGTCCTCACAGACGACTTCATGATGCAATTTACATAATCCGTTAGGATGTTTCCAAATGTTTCCCTAGTTGTACATTATAATTGAGACATTTCCAGCTCAGAAAATCAGGAAATAAATAATGTATGGTTACAAGTTGCCCAAAAGTTCCTTTGGTCACTGCATTTGCATCATTGACACATACTTACTCCTGTCTGTGGCTTTTTCTGAATTTCTAAAGGATCATTTCAGCAAACATGTCCATGCCAAGTGTTGTTCCTTTAAAGATGCACTCTGTAGCTTTTTAAAAATATATTTTAATCAGAAGAGAAAGATCTTCATTGACTGATTTTGTTTTCTGCCTAAATAAACTAAAGAAACATACTTGCTTCGTTTTTGTGACAGAATAAACAAACTGACAACACAATTTTATACAGTTTTACTTTGTTTATATTTGGCGGACCCTGCCACCTTTCTAGCTTCAAACAGTGTTCCCGGGGACCTTATTCTCCTCTGAGAACAGCTTGTTTATTCATTTATGGAAAAGATACATATTTCTGAGTTTGTATTATAACCTCATTAATATCATTAATATTATACTTCTCAGCTTTAATTTCTTCTCCAAAACTACATAGTGCCCCTGGTCTATGGTCAGAAGAAATACAAAATTTCCACCCCCTATTTCAACTTGGTTGTAACAAAAGCAAGAAAATAGGTTGTAGACAAGCAGGTTCTAATAAATGATCTCAGAGAAGTGTGAATGTGGTTTTGGAGTCCTACACAGCACTGAGGCAGCTCTGCTCAGAGTGAAGACTCTTTTAGTGACTGACAGCCACATTTCTAAAAAAGTCCACCCAAAAATGAAAATTCAATCATTATTCTCTTACACACATGCTCATGGAAAGTTTGGTGAAGTTTTGTAGTCCTCAAAACATTGTTTTAGCTTCACAGCAAAACAGTGTTGCGGCATTCTCAACAGCTAAAGCAGATGGGAACTTGACAACATTGTCATAAAGCCATTTCATGTATATTTTCTAGTTGTCTTTTACTGTTAAGTAGTGTAAGTCCCCAGCGACTTCAGTTGTTTAGGAGAATGCTGCAACGCTGTTGCTGTGAAGCTCTAGAAATGTTTTGCAGACTACGAAACTTCACCTGACTTTGCATCGGCAAGGGGGGGAGTAGATAATAACTGAATTTTAATTTTTGTTGAACATATCCTTCAAACACAGGATACGCATTTCAGGTAGTTATTGTATCACTATCATATATCTTACTTGCATAGTGGTCTTACCTTATCCATCACACAATTTTCTTTTACAATTCCAAGAATCCTGAAACTGTTGTCTGTTTTTTGGATGCACAATCCTAAAATATATCCTCTATTTGACATGAAATACAGAATTAAACAGCATAATATGCATTTAAGTAAGTGTTCCCAATCCAGAACAAATCCCCTTGATGACATGCCGTATTCCCCTACAAACCTCTTGATATTACTTCAGAGCCATTGACTATTTCATCTGTTTTCATCTACTGTAATGAGGACAATGCAGTAGTCAAACGTGGTTGATGAATCCAATGGAAACACACTCAGTTAAAATTTCAATGTAATTATAACAACTTGCAATATATTACAATATATTTTTGTCCATATCAGATCAAATACATGAAATTACAAAGACAATAAATGACACCATTGATAACTAAACAGATAGGACCTCAGGGGTGAATAAACCATCACTTTCAAACAGAAACGCTTAATGGCAGATACTAGTTACATTTTTTCATTCCACAGCTTATTAGAGATCCATTGTCTATGTAATTCTTTATTAATTATACATTTCAATAATGGGTCTATTTAGTGCATTTCTGGTCATTGCTATAATCAATACTTACAGTGAGATCAAATTCAGCAGGTGCATTATATTACACTAAAGAATACCTTGTGTCACATAACTCAACAGATAAACACAATTTATCAGTGAGACATATTAAACAATATACATATATTGTATATCCATATATATTGATTTATTGTACAAGAGCAGTGTATCTCCCAAACTGTAGGTTATAATCAATCTGTGCTCAGTGTTTTTTTTCATAGTTAAACACTTTCTTCTGATTGGCTAGTAGTTCCATTCAAAATTGTACACCAAGATAACTCAAACACTTCCAGTCAACAGTTCAACTATTGATCTAAATTGGTGCACAAAAACTGGAGGTAACCATAGTAACAGTACTTTTGCTTTGCACTACATTACCCATTAACTCTAACTGGACAAATGGACCAAATTATGGATTAATGCTTACTGACAAGAAACAAACATTGGAAACCGGAGCTTCTACGTTTGCCTGTGACAATTGGCCATTGTATAAGATGATACACTCAGTCGTGTCCTGATATACAGTAATTACAGTCTTGACTGCTATAACACAAAGCACAGTGGTGTTCTGCAAACATTATTCTCATGTATGAGGGCAGCTTGTTATGTATCATCCGTTACATTGCTCATCTGGATAAAAGCAGCTGTCACTGATTTTATTACTACATTAGGGTCATATAATCTGGCCCAGCCTTTGTAAGTGTGAGGAGAAACAAGACCAAACTCGAAATTCAGGTTTTGATCCTTCAGGCATCAGGCCAGTGTCAAGCAAAATCCAGTGACTTCACAAAGTACATGCTGACCATTTATCAAAAACAGTCACTATATGTTATTCAGTCTGCTTCATTAATCAGTACTGTCCCAATCAATTCTACTGACTGGAACTGTCCTGCAGTGGATGTGACATACAGATGTGCATGTGTGAGTCTAGCGTACGTATATATATTTTTTCATGAACCATGGCAGCAGTTGTCAAGTGATGATAGGTCTTCTCAGTGGTAGTTACTGTAACAGCACTGTACCAGTAAATGTCCTTGTGATGTGTTAGTTATTGTGCATTCATTACTTTCCCAGCTGTGCTCTCTCAGAAGCCTTGTATATGGCAATAGGCCTCCAAGCTGGAGAAGAGGACGTAGAGGAACCAGAGTCCAAAGAAAAGCAGTGAGGTGAGGACTTTGGTGGTCCGCGGTCCTCCCAGTTCGCCGCCTATGGACGGCCTCCGGCGTAGCATCAACACTCCCATAGAGAAGAAGGCAAAAATGGTGAAGAGTGTGACGGAGAAAGCCAGTGAGCCGGGGTCCACACGGAAGACCTTACCTTTGACTTCCCAATATACGGCAGCCACGGACCAGGCCACCCCAATGCCCAAAAACACATTAACAGCATTGCTTCCTGTCACATTTCCAATACATGCATCTGCATACTGGTCCTGAGTGGCAGCCACTTTACTAGCAAATGTATCTGGAAAAAAAGAGCGAAGTTAGAGTACAGAGTTCAATACTTTATCCGACACAAGACCCTTTCAGTGCTTCTTACCCTGGCTAAGACTTCTGAAATGAATTGAACTGACTTTATTATTGCATTACTGTGTTTGCCTCCCAGTTGGGGATTTGCTTTCTATTGCCAAAACTTAGAGTGTCAAGTAAAATCACTTACCAGGAAGTGAAGTCCCCAGTGCTACAAAGACCACCGCAGTGACAGTGTCTTTAAGACCGACAGTGCAGCCAAAATGGGAAGCAAGGTCTCCAATAAGGGCTGTTAAGAAACCAATGGCACTGATCGACACTATGAAGCATGCCCAGCCATTCCAGTACTCAGTGGGTGGGATGCAAGCAAACACTATCTTCCAGAAAATGCACAGTATGTGCATGAAATAGTCACAGCAGTTGGGACTTCGCTGCTCCTCCTCATCTCCATCACCTGTTTAAAGAAGACACAGTGAAGATAAATCATACAAAGCAACAATGTGGTGTAGCCAAATTTTGGGTCAAGCAACAACAAGCTTGTATTGTAAAATTAATCTGTTAAGAGGAAAGTTGTAACCAGGTGCTGTCATATATATTCAGTTTCAGTATTGTGTAGATCAGCTGTTTTTTTTACACCGCATGTCCTTTGATTTCTTTGATATGTGTCGTAAACTAGTATTCTCACTTATGTTATATTTTTCACCTGTTCTGACATGGGGAGTGCCCTTAGTGCTTATTAGCTACCTAGCTACTGACTGACAGGTCAACGGCCCTGGGGTAGGTTTTGCCATTTTATTATGTTTCATTGTTAATAATCTATTATTCTAATGTGAAAGATACGTTTTCATAATGGCCTCTGTAGTCTTAGCCTTATATTTAAAGGTGCCATATGTGAGAATTGGCTGCTTGTCAAATCTATATTCCAAACAAATAGGGGACAGCATATCACCAGAGTAACAAGTAGCTTTGTAGCTGCCATTAGGTAGTAAGCTCAGTTAACAGTGCAGCCAGTGGTCATATTAACTGATTGTGCCTGGCTGGGAGCTCAGAGCTCTGGGATTGTTGATGTTTACTATCACCTATAGTACTATTGAGATACAAAGTGGCAAGGGGCTAGGTGGTTTGCATGCTAACTTCATTAGATATCTCTGCAAGACACAACATATGTGTTTGATATAACGTCAAAACTGTTATTTCTTCACATCCTGTTAATAATTGTAGTACATTTTTAATGTTTTAAACTTATTTATAAATATATTATTATTACACATATTGCACCTTCAACTGGCCTATTGATCTTATCATCTATCTCTCCTCCAGGAAGCACATAAGCATAACATTTGGAAAAGCATGTAACTCCCCATTTACCACAACCTCTTGTTTTCATATGTTTCACGAGCTTTAGATGAGTGATACTGAACTATTGTTTTTAATTTGAGAAGAACACAAAACTTGTGAATGTCAACCTAATGTAGTGCCTTGGAAGAAATTCCTTCCCTATTCATTGTTAGTATTCTTAACCATATTGTGAGTCCCGCTTCAGATATATATCCAACACAAAGTTTAAAAAATAGGAAACAAAAAGGTTTTTTTTTATATTAATTTGAATTTCCACAACTATGCCTCTGATTAATACTTTTTCTTAATTTCATAGATCCACAAAAACAATGAACATAATAAGAACACATAACAACATAACAGCCACCGACCTGCACTGACTGTGAAGGCTTCAATGAACTGCTCTCTCCATGAGTGAGTGCCAATCACTGAAGCCAGATTTGTGTCCCTCAGAAGTTTGTCCACTGTGTTCTGTAATTACACATTAAATAGGTCAATAATGGGACACAGATAGACATAGCTCATAATAGTAGAGACAGAACAGATAGGTTTACATTTCTGTTGGATCAAATACAATCTATTCAAGCCCTTTTGGAGGCTGGTTTGAAGGTCAAAGTGATCATTTGATCTCTCCTAAATAAACAAACTAAATATTTTTTTTTCATTTCAAAATATTCTTTATTCTTGCTTTTCTACTGCCAAAGGGTATAGGTTTGGGGTATAAAGACCTAAAACTTAATACATCTTGTCTGTCGTCTTCTTTTCCTTCTTTTATGAGGCTGTTTGTAGATACTCATTTACATACCGTATCTGAAAATGAAAAGAAAAATGTAAAAGGCTAAAACTAATCTCAAAAGGTTTATCGTTTCATAGGCTAGTTGATGCAGACTAGGACCAGTGTGATATATTTACAGTACATCCACATGGTTTCACTGTTCTGCTGCAGAATTCCAATTAAACTTCGAACAAAGTGACCCAAACATTTCATACACAGCACACATGAATAAATACACACTGCCTTAGTGCATCTTCAATTAAGATGCATGTAACGCCTGAGCAAAATAGAAAAAGAGAGCATAATAACGGTTTAATGAGAAAATAAGAACACAGAAAACACAGCATGCAGGTAGAAACTGTACCTGGTCTAGTACTCCATTGGGAGTCTGATGTGTAAGAGGGTGCAAGGCAGTTAATTCATTTAAACACAAACACTTCAACATGCTTACAACACAGTGTTTTTTTTTTATCTGCAACAACACAGACCCATGATATGCGCAAATGTCTGTTTGAAGAAACTACAATTATTTAGATTTAGTCTATAAACATGCAGTCATAATAATACATTGAAACTTTCCCTTTAGCTGCGTTTGTTCAACTAACGGTAATTAAAGCTGTGGTTCA
Source organism: Spondyliosoma cantharus (assembly GCA_900302685.1). Taxonomy (NCBI): domain Eukaryota; kingdom Metazoa; phylum Chordata; class Actinopteri; order Spariformes; family Sparidae; genus Spondyliosoma; species Spondyliosoma cantharus. The sequence continues at coordinate 23,764 of OMLP01003513.1, read as the reverse complement.
TATTTCCTGATGAACTTGAAATACATCCGTCTATCCCTTGTATTGGGAGATCCATTTGTCAGAGTACAGAGTTGTTTTAATGTCGCCTATCAGCCACTTACACACCTTAAACTCACAGGATTCCTCTATGATGACTTCTAGCCTGCTGTGCTCTCCCAGGATGGGTTTGCCCATCTCAGAGATCCTCCGGGCTTCCTCCTCCTCAGGTGTAGGGTTGCCTGTCCGGGAGCAAAGATATTTTATTATCAAGCCTTTAAAATATCATGTTGTCTACAATACACACACACATCCAAAACATTAGCATAGGGTACAGGTCCACACCTAAAGCATAAAGATGAAGAAACCATTCCGCACTCTGCACACACTTTCAAAGTAATGTTAAAGGTGCTGTGTGTAGCATTTAGAGAGAATCTTGCTTCCATTATTTGATGTATATCCTGTTGAAACAGGGACCCAATAGGATTCTTTCCAAACCTCATTCATAGTCTCATGGTCCTATGACTTAAAATATATGACTGGCAAAACTTGATCAGGTTTGTGCACAGCTACCACTGCCTGCAAGTTTCTGGCCAAAATGCCTGGGCATATCCTGTTGACAGACCCCAACCGCAGCAGTGGTACTAGCCCTACCTCAGAGGTGGTCATACGCCATAGCCAAAGATTATCCATCCAATACAAGCAGCTTTCTGCACAGTGACAACCCCCAGTGATCATAATTAACCAATAATCAATTAACAATTAACCAGCATAATAATATGCTGATGAATATATTACAGCAAAAAACAGGACGAAGCAGGTCGAATGGAACTCAGTAGCGCACATATCAAGCCTAATCCAATACCATATAAAACAAATTCAGGATTTTTATTTTGATCCTCATAAAATTGTCCTCATTCATAGATACCAACCACTGAAATGCACCAGGTATTTTTTTCATCAAGATACATGCATTGTCCCCTGACAAATAAAAGAAAAAAATCGAAA
>OMLP01003513.1:11137-22760 GCA_900302685.1 Spondyliosoma cantharus | reverse complement strand
AAATTACTTGATCCATCTCTTTATCTGGATCCGCACTAAAAGTAAATGGTGTCCATTCTGTGCCAAGATCCATCATTAATCCAAGTTTTGTGGAAATCTTTTCAGTAGTTTTTGTGTAATCCTGCTGACGATCCAACCAACCAAGAAATGGACACCAGCCACAACATAGCCTCTTTGGTGAAGGGAATAAAAGACTAAACCCATGTGTATGCCCCTTTTTAAACAAATATGCCCACAATGACAGAGAGTATGAAAGAGAAGTAGCAAAATAATTTTTGCTACTGGAAGCAATTTAATTTATTTTGAGAAAATTTCATTTGTCTCATTTATGACCGAGGCTGTTATTTCACAATAATTTGTTGGTATTGAAAATACTGCACATCGCACCTTTAACACTCAGACCTGCACCAAAATTATCTTACCCTGGTTTAGCAGTAAAGCTGTGAAGACAGACAGACAATGATTCAAATCAATATAACATCTATAACTATTCCCAGTGTCGGATACATTGTGTGACTTGAGAGAATCTAAAATGCAATCTAAATCTAAAATGCAACAGAAACAAAACTGAATACACTTGGTGCACTGTTAGCCCTTCCACTCTCACCTGAGAAATTACATTTCTTTACATTACAAGCTAATGTAATTGATTCTTGTGGCCTCCACTAATGAGCACATATCCAATTCTTGCACCATCCTTTTAACACATTAATGTTAAAGGGAACTTGCAACTAAAGGATACTAAATTCATAATTGGCTACTGCGCCTATGCTGCACTGAAACAGAGACTGAATGAATGGCAGCGTGTAATCTTCGGTTACTGACTGTGACGCAGGTGGCCGGGATTCAGCCGCCTGTGCTACTGTCGTTATTGTTTTTGTTGTGATACTTGATCTTCGATTCTTCTGCCATCCACTTGGAGTGTACTATTTTATTGTTAGTGTAAATGACCTAGCTTTCTTTGACTATCAACGGATATTCATTACCATAATCACCAATCATCAGAAGACATTAAAGCTCGCACACTTACCAGAGAGTCCTCGCTTCAGCCATTTGGGGTCCTCGAGCACAATGAAGAAGTTTTCCTGCTTCTCGTACTCCTCCACATTTATAATGTGCACTTTTAAGGCCTGACTGGAGATATGGAAGCACGCACACACCCACAGACACACACATAGAGTATATATTTTTAATTATATAACAAAAAGTACTGTTAAATACAGTGAACTTTAAGGTGTATAAATACACAATACCTCCACATCTTAAACTTAAGATCTACCATCTAAATCACATCACAAATTGAAGTGACCTAAATAATTCATCACAATGGAACAATGGAATTAAATAATGCAGACTGAAACAGAGTGTGCTCTTGCTCCTCAGTGTGCCAAAGAAATACAGCTAAACTAATAGACACAATACCTTGCTTACTCAATGTCTGTATAGTTCATTAGTGAAATACTTTGAAGACTTCCTGGCAGTTTGGAAGGAGAGTACATACGTAAAGACAGCATAATGGACCCAGCTGAAAAAAAGATCAATTAAATAACAGGGCTATACCCATTACACTTCTTCATTACATATAATATACACATTTCCATCCATTACTGTGCAGCATCTGTTGATGGGCCATGTTACATGACAATCTTTACCTAAGTGTACAATTAGTCCATGTCCAAACACAACTTATTTAACGTGAAATTTTAATGGGAAAATGATCTGTCAGCTTACATGGGGTGACTGGAGGTTCCCACACCTGATCGGTAACAGGATTATCTTTGGGTGTCAAGTCATCAGGTAATTCTGTCTAATAGGACCTCCTCCACTTGGAGTGGGTGACTGAGAACCCATCGTAATCTTTCAGTGAGGTTCAGGTGCCCCTTTCCTAAACTAAGCACTAATAGGCCAAAGTAAAAGCATTGAGGGTGCTGTGTGTCAGTACTGCAAGAGAACAGAAGTCTTCTTGTTCACTGTCTTAGGTGTTTTTTAAAAATGAGTAGCATTTGTGAAAAACAACAGGAAACCATTTACCCTTTTCAAAACAGGAAACTAAGTATTTGTTGGCAAATTTTAAAGATGAATGTTGTTGGTAAGGGATGTTGTTGGGATTGAGTCTAAAATACATAGAAGGGAGGTCAGAAAGTACTGAGACAGACAAAAATGTTGGTTTTGGTCTTTTCATGGCCTAGATTGACATAGACAATCTTTTAGAGCTGCAACGATTAACCAATCTAATCAACTTGTCCACCATTAAATTGATTATTTGACTATTTTGATAAACGATTTATCAGTTTGAGTAATATTTTGGGAAATACAATCAAATAATCGAAAGATTAATCAACAATGAAAATGATGATGTTACAACCCTGCAATGGTTATCATATTACCAGCTCTTGATAATGTAAAATCCTTATTTTACTGTATATCATGTTTAAGAGTAGGAAGATGCAACCTCGCTGTAAAGGAACAGATTGATGTTCATGTTCAGGAAATGCAGACTCTGTGTCAATCCCAGCAGGAGTCTGTTTGAGGACTCTGCCTCACCTGGTCTTTTCATTAGTGAATTCCAGCTCCCCTCTGGTCTCCTCGTAGTCCACCCCGGCCTTGGCACTGCCATCCTCTGTATGGTAGGGCACAGCAACGGTGCCCCTGGAGCCTGAATTCCTCACCACTGTCACCGTCAGAGTGCCTGTGCTCTCGCTCACCCGCAGCACTCGCTGGCCAAAGGTGAAGATGCCAGCATGGTCATCGTCCAAGATAGTGATGGTGGCAAGCAGCGGCTCCACTAGTCTACCCTTGGGTGGACTCCCTGTCCCTTCATTTCCACCTTCTTCTAACCTCAGGTTCTTGAGACGCACAAAGAAATGCTCATCCTCTTCAAAGATGTCGTCATCCAAGATGCCCACCTGGAGAGCACAGAGTATCGTATGGTTACAAAAGTACAAAAGTCTGAAATCATTAAAAATTCACACCAAACTAAGGGAACATTGTATCGAAGGCACATAGATGGCATCTAGATTTCTCTGTATCGCTTGTTGAGCCTAGATGGACGAGCCAGCTTTGGTGTCTTTACTAATAGGAACTGACTTGGAAATTAAGCCCTTAGTATAGTTTAGCAACATCGTCAGCATAATTTGTTTACTGTATATTTTCTGTATTTTGGCTTATTTTGACAGTTAACGGTGAAGAATAACTGGAAACAGACAGAGTGGAATAAAGCAACTGACAAATTCCTACTTTTCACTGCCACCTTTTTCCCTTGCTCACCTTGATTTCTTTGCGGGTCTCTCCCGGCTTAAACACCAGGGTTCCCTCACTGAATTCATAGTCTGCACCGGCATTGGCAGAGCCATTTTCCGTACAATAGTCCACATAAAACGTGTTCTGGCCTGTGCCCCCATCAAGGATCACCCCAATGCTCATAGCACCACAGTTCTCTGTGCACTGGTACTGGGCACTTTCAAAACAAATGTGCGAGCATGTGGCCATGTCAGCATCCTGGCCTGCTGAGCGACGAGCGTGCTCAGCAGCATGTTTCTTTAATATGTTGCCGGCACCAATCATCATGCGTGTTGCCTGAATCCGGTAGAAGGCACGACTCTTCTTCTTATGGACCAGGGCAGAGTAGTTGGCCATCTCAATCAGCTGGTCTAGGTCTTTGTCTGGGTGTTTCTCCTTCAGGTCCTTCAGGATGCGGACCACCTGTCCAAGAGGAAACCAGTTTTAACACAACATGTTTATAGCAATGTACATGTACTGCCAAATGTTCTGTAAAAACATTCTCTTGAAAACATCAACTGCTTCAGACCTTGCTTAGTAGTGGCAGCTACAACAGAAGTTTTGTCACTACACCAGTTGGGTGTGCAGAGGGTTTGGTGTGATGAGAAGACATAGTTTAGTTCATACTGACTAGAGACTGACTATTGGTGTGTCTTGGAACAAAACTTTTAAGAAGTGCAATTTGCAGAGTAATGCAGAGATCTTTCTCAAGGAAACTTTAGAACCGCCTACTGCTCAGCTTCGTACTGGTCAATGTCCTGCTGTTAAGACTCCTGCTGTCTGCACTCCTGCCAGTCAGACTCCTGCCGGATTGAACCCTGCTAGCCTGGTATTCTCCTTAAATTCCCATTAAATAGCTTAAAAGTTAGAAAAACATTAGATCCAGCAGTGGGCTTGACAGGGACATTGCATTCTTGCCCAAACCTTTTAATATAAGGAGCTCTAATTACTTAATAAAAAATAAATGCCAAGTCTGAACTCAAAGGAAAAAAAGCTATGACTTCACACAATTTAATCTTCAATCAAGTGTGTGTCTACAAGAGCATTTCTCCCTGAGCTACTTACCTCATCGTTTTTTTGGTCTAGTTCATTGCCCGTCTGCACAGAGACTGTCACACTGGAGGAGTTTCCAGGGCACGAACTCCCATCTGACAACTTTCCATCCATGATCACATCAATGCCTTTGGGCTCAAGGTCACCTTCCATTTCCACCACAATGCCATGCCTTTTGTCAGCACGGTAACGCTTGTGCATGTATTTGTAGAAGAGCAGACGGCGGTCAGCGATCCAAGCCAAGATCACACACACCGGAAAATAAAGCAGCGTCACGGCAGCCTCCCAAACCTGGTAATACAGGCAGTATGCAGTTTATCTGATTTACACATTGATTTATTAGAAGTAAATGTATATACAGTCAACAAAACACACCTCTACAATCCCAGGTGAGATGACAGCCAGTATGAGGTAGAGCCAAATGTAGGCAAAAATACTCCAGAAAGCCGTAATAAAAAACACTCGCAGGTGCTTGATCTTGCGAGTCTCTCCCTCAGGGATCACCCAGACACACAGACCGATTATCACAAGCATATTGAAGGCAGCGCTGCCCACTATAGTGCCCGGGCCAAGCTCCCCTGCATTGAAGTTGTGCCCACACACCTGAAAAACATTCAATGAACAAAAACAGAAAACATAGAACAAACTTCACATAAAGAACCCTCAAAAAACATTATGTAAAGCCACATCACAGCCAAATAACAAAAATATTACAAAACTGCTATTAAACTAGCTAACTATTAAATATCCTGAATATATAACTAGAAAAACAAAACAGAAAAAATGACTATATGTCAGAATAGAGATTAACCATTTATAGCTTGAAAAAAAATCTATATTCTCTGTTCAAATTGGTCAGTTGCAATGGCTTACAACATGTTTATACTAATTTTAATTTATGTTGTAAATATAATCATTTATTAGTTCATTTATTCATTTAAAACTGCTACAAGGAATTCTCATTTTCAGTTTATAAGTTAATTAAGTCGGCCCCTGTGGACAAAGGTCGACAAAGTAAACTTTTTTAGCACTGTACTACCAGCTTACAGAGAAGCTTCTTTCCTCAGCCTGTGAGACTCCTCAATTCATCCTCTGCAGTACTCCGTCATAAAAAATATTTTTAATTATGACATGTCCAACCTGCATGAGTCACCAACACAGGAACAGACATTACGAATACTTATAAACGAATATATACAAAACAGCATAACATTGAGACTGTTCTGATAAACAGTTAAAACTTCCTTGTTACATACACAATGGCAAATCTGATTTTTGTGACTGTCTAAGTAGTTCATGCATGTTTTTAAGAATGTAAGAAAGGAAAAGAAAAAAACACATTTACAGTAGAAGACACATTTTTTTTCTTTGATTGGATATGTTAAAAGCATGTTATGGGTAGTTTGTACCTCAATGACAGAAAGCAGGATCTCAGGCGCTGAGGAGCCAAGGGCCATGAGTGTGAGGTTGGACACAGTCTCATTCCAGACTCTCACTGTCGTTACGGTAGTTTCACCATTGGGTTTGGTGATGGTCACCTCTTTCTCCTACAAGGACACAAGTTTGTGAAAATGTGAACAGTGTTTTCATCAATTAATTAATTATACACAAGTTCCAGATATTTGAATCAATTTAAATGTCACAGTATGATAATGTTCAAAACAGCAGATATAATACAGTTTAGAGGACTGTACAGTTGCAGTTTCCGCTATATTCAAAAGAACAGGATACATGGCGAAATTCCAGGAGCTGTGATGCATCTTTATTTATTAAAGCACACAGAGGCTAAGGGATACATGGACAGTTTGATCAGTGTCTAATTTTCTCAAAGGCCTGAACAAAGAGACACTGGGTGAGGTCTTTGCTGAACAGTTTATGTCCAGTTTGAATGAAGTGTGCTGAAGATTCAGTTAATGAGACAATTCATCTTGTCTTAGTTCAGTAAAAGAGAGAAACTGTCATACTTTTCCATTTGGTAAGGAAAATAGGGGTATAAAGAATAATTTGCATTTTATGAATTACAAGCTGTGGCTGGCTGGATAGCATGCTAACCGAAATTCTTACACACCATTTACATCTTGCATCTTTAATCTTGCATCTTTAATATATCTAAAAAATGTCTGTAATCAAGCTTATATAATTCTTGCTAACCAGCAGCCACTATGGGATAATGACACAATGACTCTCCCAAGAATCCCTCATATCCACCACAAACCGAGAAAGTAGAATGGGACCAACCAACTCATTATCAACAAAGTAAGAATGTGGCATCAAAGCTCTGTATTAAATTAAGTATTATTTGCAATTTATTTCTTATAAATATCAAGTTCAACAATACCTGAGAGGTGATGACTTCAATGGATGCCATGAAGCGATCTGCGATGATGGACACACCCAGGAACATGTACATGAGACAGACGAAATAGACGATTGCCCTCCCTGCCTGCTCCCCCACTGGAGGTTTCTCTGGCATCCACACTGGCAGCAGGATACCAGGTCTACACACTACAACGCCCGCACACGTCCGCTTGCCAGACCCCGTAATGTTGCTAGAGGACTGAGGCTGCTCGGGGCCAGACGCTCGCTCCACAACCTGGGGCCTGGATGAGGTACATGGGTGTGCCAGGAGGAGGAGGGAGAGGAGGAGGAATAAGAGTGGGGAAAGGTGAAAGGGGAGGGGTCCCATGATGTCCCTGAGTCAGGAGGGCCTGGGAGTTACTGGGGGAGACACTCGATGGGTCAGAGGACTCTCCTGAGGAACAGAGAAAACAATGGGGTGTAACAGATTTACAGTGGATGTCTAGCTTGTTTCTATCCAGAGAATATTTTACTTTTACACAGTGGTCTGCCTGGTTGTGGACCACCACATTGGCTCAGGCTGAAATATCTTAACAACTACTGGATGGATTAAAATGATTTCTTTTTTACAAATACTCATGGTCCCCAGAGAATGAATCATAATCATAATCATAATAATTATATGATCCTCTGACTTTTCACAAGGCCACATCATCTGGTCAAACTTTAATTTGTCGACTACTTTGGGACACGACCAACTAATGGCAATTCTATCAGCCTCAGCTGTACTTTGTGATTTGTGCAACATTAGCATTTTGCTCAATGTACCACCCTACTTAAGAACTGCCTCACAGAGTGTTTGGGCAACATGGCCCTCCCAAAATTGTTATTGCTGATTGTGCATGACAGTCATACATTTTGACATATTTCAAAGTTGCATTCCCAACCTTTGATGCCATAGGACACCCAAAGTTTAACTCAAGTCCAGCAGTGAAGTTGCTGCACTTGATACCGTTCCTCTAACATTAGTGCAGACTGGCAGGGTAGGAGCACAGGTTACTTATATTAGCCTTTAAAGCGCCACTAGTGGCCAGGTAGTGAAGCAGTGTTCTTTTTTATTTGATGACTTGATAGCGTGAAGTTGTGAACTAATTGTGAGTTTCCATGCTTTTCAGTCTCCATCAGATGAGTGACGCATGCCATTATGATGATGATATCAGGATTGCCACAGTAACACAAGAGAAATCACCACAGCTGAAGACGGCATATTGGCAAATGCCCAGCCGTTTCTATTTACTAAAACCCCATCAGCAACAACTGATGAGTTATGAGGGTCTTGAAGGGCTGTCCCATTTCATAGAGGGAGATTTAAACAGCTGCTCCTTGTTACTCTGTTCTGAGGGGCAAGTGGTCACTTAAAAACAAGAGGTAATGGAAATGAGATTAAGCCTTTGTTTAGTTAAGTTACACATAAGAAGGGAAAGGTACTTTCGTGTAATCAAAAAAACCTATATGATGTAAAATATTAAAACAATATTGACATGCAGAAGAGTTTCAGGCAGTAGCCTATTTTGTTGTTTAACAAAAGCTACTGAAGAAGTGTGAAAAACATTTAAGGGAACCAATGTGAGGTCCAACACTACTGTAAAGGGACTTATTTTCAAATGTAGAAATACACCAGCAAATACATCCTGCAAAACTAAAACCTAAATCTACTGCATCGTTTCCCTTTTATTCTTGCCAGTTTTCAGAGATATTTCAGTATAATTTAATGGACTATTGCTAAAACTCTCTTTCCTTTGCTGCATGGCAATCCTGTGTAATATCCTGCAGGTGATGATCAGCCACATGCTGGTTCGCGGATGTCTTTAATGGACCATGCAACACAGTAAGCCAGGATGCAGTTTGTTTTGTTTTACACCTAAACACTAACACAAAGGTGTGTTATTAGCGGTTAAAAGTAAACTGACCCAACAGAGTAATCTTAACAGCATATCAAAATGACCTCCGAGAAACTAAAGCCAGGTTGTTAAGCCATGCAGATCACTTGGTTCTTATTCTCTGGCACTAATCAGTGAACACGGGTGGTAAGAATGACTACGTGCTAATTCATGACTCAGGCAGTCTTTTACTGGCAGAAGCATTGTCTCAACACATTCGTGCTGTGATGACTCTACTTGAAAACAAATTTGCAAACTTATGAAAATTCAAAATCCAGACTATAGTCAGACTAATGTTGACATGATATCTGAAGATAAATCAGAGAAATGTATTTGGTAACATTCTCACAGTGAGAGGGACCTTAACCTGTCACTCCTTGACACCCATCACTGGTAAGCTGCATGACTAACCCGTGTGTGTGTGTGTGTGTGTGTGTGTGTGTGTGTGTGTGTGTGTGTGTGTGTGTGTGTGTGTGTGTGTGTGTGTGTGTCTGTGTGTTACCATCACTTATTTATTGGCCATTACAGGTCTTATGACTAATCACTGGGTTGTAATGTTACCAAGCATTACACTGTTCTCAAATACCTGTCTTACAGCCCTGTCAAAGTTTTGCTTTGAAACAGTTATAGGTATACTATGCAGGATCTCCCCCCAAAATGTATAGACTCATACAAAAATAAACATCACCTATGACTCATTAGAAGTGTGTATCTGTATCTGTATCTGTATCTGCAGAGACTCCTAACTGCTGCCTGTTTATCCTTACTATTTTGCTACTTTCGGGACATTTCCCAAAGCATCAGTATTTGATGACCTGGGAATGAGACTCAACAATCTTTCTCTAGAAAAACGTACTCCTCGAATGGCGTGATAGCAAACAGCAACTGTCTTATCCTGCATAGTCTGCCTTTAATTACTATACACTATCAATTTCTGAGGCTGATTCTTTAGCCTTAAAGATGTTGTTTGATACAACCCATATTTTGATACAAAGTTTTCACCTTTTCTTCCACAGCTAAATCCACTACTTAAATCCCTCAATTTAATAAACAACACAAAGGGTAATACATTTCTGAGTCATTATGAGTTTTCCCAGAAACCTCCAATTGTTTTAATATTTATCTATTTGTTTTTAATAACTATACTTTATCTTCCTCATATACATTATTAACGTGCATTATTATCAAGTGTTTTTCGACTAAAGGAAGTCTTAACAATGTCAAAGCAGGGACGGGACAGTCACATAGTATCGTCTACCAGGCAGATTACACTGTGAGCTCATCTGAGGATGTACTGGTGTGAGTGGAGCAGGGTGGTAGAAAGCTTTCAGTCTCTCTGTGCTCCTCCCAGGCCAACCACCTCCACTCCCCCTGCACAGGTGACACTGCACTATTGTGCAGCGTGAGTTGAAACAGATACTGGGGTGCTGCATCTTTGATGCAGCCTGAGCTCTGCCAGCTCATTATGGAGTTGTGATTCAGAAACACAGCACAGAGGGCCCGCCGCATCGCATTTCACTTTCCAAGGCCTGCTATGGTTACCACGACCTCAGACAGAGGGCCACCTTACACCAGCAAGTGCTGGGGTGGGGGGCAAAAATAACTTCCTCAACGTTCATTTTTGTAACAACAACAATAGTGCACAAATAACAAAGTGACCGTAAAATACATCTTCCTTCCAAATCAATTCTGATATGGTGGCTCTATTAAAGTATTAAACTATTATAATATGTAATGACAGCACCAGCTTGTTTGTACAACAAAAGCCACCTCTTTCATTTAAAACACACATACAAACATGTTCACATAACACACCAATTAATCAAAAAGCATATGTGATCAAATGATTCAACATTTTGGTGCACCTGAGCATCAGTAATAGTTAACTAGTATCTTGTATTACATATTTGTTTTAATATGTGTGACATGCTTAAGGTCCAAATGCAGATTTATATGTCTGTCATCTGTATGGTGGAATTGTGCATTTTCCTCACAGATGATCTGTAGAAAGGGCAGGGCTACAGAGGACAACATTTGAGTGCTAGATAATCAAGAAGCCAGTGCTGGAAGAGCTGGATGCATTATTGATTAATGCATTCACCTAAATATAGCAGGATATCGCTTCCTTTCATGTCACCTACGAGCAGCACTGTAAACATCATTCAGTAGAGGAGCTGGGTGGATTTATCAGCCAGACATAAAGAGAGTACTTCCTAGTCTCTCCAGTTGAGAGTAAATAGGGAGATAAATGGCTCGATTATTGCCACTCCTACATAGATCAGAGCTTTCGTCTGCAGTACCACTGATTCAGATAAACTCTTTTTGATTTAACCCCACAGAGCACTTAAATGACTGTTGCTTCAAAAAAAGGATGAAAAAGCTTTAAAAGTCTTACACATTCATGTTAAAAGTTGAGACAAGTGAACAGCATAAAGAACTAGCACTGGTTATTGCTGGTCATTGGGGGTTGTGGGGTGTCGACAGGTCTGTGGTCTGCTTGGCCTCTCAGCACACAGGGACAGAGAACTGGGTGGCAGCTCATCTCCCCTTACTGCCTCTGACACAGCTGCTATCATTCAGCACCACCGATAAGTGATTGCCTGGGGTTATCTTACACTGATAAGAGTGTCAACAAAAAAGGGAGTTAGCACCTTCAACAGTTTAATATTTCCTGCCTGTACCCTGACACGGGGTACTGTCAGATGAAGGATGCTCCTTTTGACAAGCATAGCACTCAGGTGAGGCAGCGAATGAGCATTCAAGCATCAATAATAGGAAATTAATGTGATGTCATTTAAACTTATCAGAAAACACAACATTGCTCCACATGTTTAACTGCAGAGAAAAGTTAGTGACGTAAATTTTTCAGTGCCAGTAAACCAGTGGATGACATCCTTTTCTAATATGGCTTTGAGGATACCTGTCAGGCTCTGTGGCATGATAGGCAGTTTAACTTTTGTTGTTCCAAGTATTTTTTTTATTTATCAAAACAAACTTTTCTGCAAAGCAGAAAGTGTGCAAAAACACAAAAAAGAGAAAAGGGCATAAAGGAG
>OMLP01003510.1:43910-54353 GCA_900302685.1 Spondyliosoma cantharus | reverse complement strand
AGTAAATATTCTCTAACCACCTGACATGTGCATCCAGTCATTGGCAGAAAGCTCTGTGTTCGGCCCAAAGTGAGACTCCTGTTGAGCTGCACTGATCACACAAATACAGCTCAGACACTCCTCATTGTGTCATTGTGTCCGTTAGCATTTACATAATCGATATAAACAGATATCTGCATGTTAATTCAGAATCTATCGGCAAAGGGCAAACCTTCGGTATCTGAAGCACTTTGGTTTCAGTTTGGGGTTTATGTGTTTTGGCGTTAACATTACATTACATCCATGCAGAGAGCCGAGGAAAATGTAATCTCAGAACCCGTTGGCTATTGTCTGACGATGATTTAACTTTCTATGTATTCATGTGATTTGTCTGCATTCATATGCAGGTAAAATAAGAGTTGTCTCTCAACTCCCAACTCAATTCTTGTGTCTCAAAGTGATAATCCTTGAACAATGACCAGCACTTGAAAGAGGAAGTCTTCGTCATCCAGATTTCCGCTGGTTATGCTGAAATCTCAGAAACATTGGCATTGCCGCCTCCAAAGGCTAAATCGTCATCAGAGGACAGCTGAAGGGTTCCGAGATCGACATTTATGTGGAGCAGCAGTACACAGATCCTGATGATGGATGTGATGCACCTACCTGTGCCCATTGTCATAAACTGCAAAGCATAGATGGCAAAGACAAGACAACTGAGTCGTTTCCGTTTTCCTCAGAGTCACATGATGATGGTTTCATTATTCAATATTCATTACATTGTGTAATCAACATTTACTTTATAATGATACACTGAAGCAGAAATCGTGTCTATTGTCAGTTTAAATATCTCTTTCAAGACAGTTGAAGCTTCCTCTGAAAACAAAGCTCAGGAAACGATATAAATCAAACACACAGCTGTTAATCATCATGCCTGCTTCACCTCCCCAAATCTGACTGACCTGTTGTGGGTTTTTTACACAGTTTGTTTGATTTTGTCAATGTTTAAGCCATTTGGCAGTGACTCTGCAAAAGAGGGAAACAATGGCAATCGTGTTCTTCAGATCATTGACAGATGTATGATACTGACAGATGTGGAAACAAGCCAACCATCTCCCTCCACCTGTCTCTGTTCGTAGGCCAGTGAGCTTCCTTTGGAGGAGCTGCTGGCTCTGTACGGCTACACGGTGTCTGATCCAGAGAAGGAGACCTGTCACGTGGCTGCCAGCCTGCCAGGCATGACGCTAGACAAGGTGATTTACAGCAATGAAAGTTAATTAATTTGTGAAACATTAATTTTTTTATTTGGTTCTTTGCTATAATGTGTTGTTCCGTTGTGTATTTGTCCCATGCAGGATCAGATAACTGAGGATCTCTTTCCTGGGGAGGGGGAAGAAGAATCATCAGCTGATGATCTGACCCCCTCAGTCACCTCGAACACCTCAGATCTGCTCCGTCGCCTCCAAGGTAACGCCCACAATGACGTACATTTACACATGACTATATAACATTTAAACATCTCACTTTTGCCACAAAAGAAACGTTAGAAAAACGGAGGGTGAAGTTTGTAAATTCAATTAAAATGGAACAAACCTTTTTCTAATGAAACTGTATAAACTGTCCAACAGCCTTTGTTTTTGGTGAAATATCTTCTCATATTTCAACTTTAAATCTGTTCTTTGCTGAGACTGCAGCCTCTTACTTTCAATAACATGGCATGTCGGAGTTGATGATGTCAGGATCACAGGAAAGGCTTTGATTTGTTTTTGTCTTCTTGTGCATGTGCTGCTTCACGTGTCGCTCTCCATATGACTGAATGATGTCAAAGACAAACAATTTGTGAACTGATGGAGTTTAGATATATTCAAGCAGCCTCTCCCTGGTAGTGATTTTGTTTGAAGTCAGTGACAGTATTGGTGCTGAGTCGACACAATACGATGAAAACTGAATGTATGGCAGGTACGCTGCTTTTGTTTCATTTATATTGAGGTGGAATTGATCTCACACACAGTTTCTCCTGAAGATGAAAGACAGGTAGAGCCTGCTCCTGTTTGATTGTTTTCAGCATTTTATTGGTTGGATATATTGAAGCTCTATATATTATTATATCCGCTCTGTCGCGCTATAACTTTGAGTGCTACCTACTGTTGTATTCAGTGTGTTTCATTCTTCATAGGATTTACCTGTTGATAACTGGTTAATAATAAACAGAACAAATGCAACCTTTTAAGTATGTTTTAATGCCTACACACCGGAGACAGACGTGGCCATAGGCATCATGTTTTCGGATTGTCCTTCAATCACCCATAGTTGTGAGGTGATGTCTCAGGAACAACATGAGGGAATTTGTTCAAATTGGGTGCAAATGTCAACTCGGGCTCAAAGATGAGCTGAGAAGAATTTGGTGGTCACGATCACTGGGACCATAACTCAAGAATTCAAAAGCTGATTTTGAAAGTTTTTCACACAAGTACGATAAAATTACGACGTGTTGACATTTTTTATCCAAAATGTTAAGTTTACATTTAAAGGGGTTATGACATCATAATGTTCTGCAAAAACACTTTTCTGATCATTATTCAACGCTATTACTCAGGATCAGAAGGGGAGATTGTGACCATATTTCACCATATTTGAACTGGTGACACTAATCTTGTCTGAACTTTGATGATTGTAGAGATCTTCTGTGCTGCTCCGTAGAGGAACCTGTGTTCTAAAAGAATGATCTTAATTTAACAAGCATGTGAAAATGTGCAAGAAATGTTACTTCTTTCTCTAAATAACCTTACATCCTAATAGACATACAGCAGTAGTCCAACACCAGCTCATTAGTTTTGCTTCAGGTGATTGTCATTGCGCCATGTGAGGAAGATCTCTAAAGCCTCTTTCACATATGAGCTCCGGACAACATCCATAGAATCAGAAGAGGATCTTGTCCACGTTTGCTCGTTCACACATGCAGCGCACGACAGGAGATTGTCTGTATCAGACACATTCACACATGTTATGAAATGCTCCATGCCTGGCTAGGAGCATGCAAGGAGGCAGGATATGACGCAAAAGGTACGCTGCTTGCCGAACTGCCAGAAGTTAACAAATCTCTTCCTCCCTCCAGTTCAGACGTTTTTTCTTTCTGTGTCCTCATTGTGCTTAATGACTCTTCTTTCCTTTGGATATTTGTATGCTTCCGGTTATGCACAACTCTCACGATATACATGTTGACATGCTTTGAATTCATTCAACTGCTCTATTCAAACATGTGGCTCACCTGGACTTAGGACTAGAGAGCTGGCAGTTTAAAGTCCGAGACAAATATGCAGACATTTTTGTTCGCACATACAGCTCCCCTGGGAAAACTGTGGATAAATCTAGAGTTACAGTGTGAAAAGAGTTTAAGAGAAGACGGCATGTTTCTCACTGGAAATTGTATACTGGAATCGTACATGTCAATATAGTGACAACATCATTTCACCAAAAAATACACTTGATACATTTTAGTAACTTTCTTCCAACGATTCACTACATACTGTGAGCTATATTCAATAAGTCTAGACAGGTATGGATTTAAACTGCAACTGCTTTTCTAGAGAACAGCTACTGTGATTTGTCAGCAGTAAGACGGACTTCAACATGGCATCGAGAGTTTTGACAAAATCTTTAGACATGTATTATGTGTCTTTGAAATGATCGTCTGGTCCTCCTCTCTGATGTTTTGTCTCTCAGGTGGGGACAAAGACACATCAGTCAGCTCATCAGACGAGGACTCCGACGATGCCTCTATTCCCTCCAATGAAGAGCACAAGGTAGGCGTTAAAACACATCTTATGATGACTGAACCTCTTTGAAACAGACACAGTATTTATTTGAAGTAAGAGACATTAAGCATATTGTACAGTATGTTGCAGTTTACAGTGCTTTATGGGAGAGATTTGCATAAACCACCTTCCATATGTGAATTTAGCAATAATACATTTTGTTTTAATTCTTCGGTAAAGGTCTGGCTTACATTTGAATCAGTGAGCAGTGGAGGTGTTAACATCCTTACATCACACGTAATCCTGCATTGGTAGTGACCTTTGGCATTGATGTAATCATGTACTGTAAGATCGTAGCTTACTGTCTTGGACATGACACCTGGTCTTAGTATTTTCACATTGGAAGGTCTGCCCCACAGAACGGCATGTATAACACAGATCAGATTTATGTGACAGAATGTGTCTTTGGTTTCCTTCTCAGGAAATCATGGTTGGCTCTATGTACCAGGCAAAAATCCCCTCACTCGGTTCATCTACCTACCAGGAGAGAGGTTAGCAACTGGAAAGATTATATGTTGTAATGGTTGGAAACAAGTTGGCTGTTTTATGGAGATTACATCTAACTTGTTGTATGTACCTCACTCATCCATCCTCTCTTTCTCCAGCCTACAGCAATGAGGACCAGTTGCTGTGGAGGCCAGGTGTCCTGCCGGTGCAGGAAGTGGAGGATTTCTTGCTGTATGCACAGAGACCACGTGTCCAGGAGGGGGCAGCGTGCACACAAACACAAGCAGACGCGGTCCCAGACAATGAACAGGTGCTCCAATTTAAATCGCATCCCAGAAGACATTGTCAGCTTGATAGTTTTAAGTTACCCAAAAGTACACAGTTTAAGTATTCTGTGTTGAGCAGTAAAGACGTGCTGTTTAAATGTGTTGAAATGAACTGGTGGTCATGAATGGATTGAGGTCTGCCAGTATCTGAAGTTGTCTTCTTGCTTTAATTTAATCAGATGTACCACTTTTATCACAAACTCAGTCCCAGTTGTCTCGAGGCTTGAAATCTGTCTTCCACTGATCTTATTTATCTACTCCTAATGATTAATCTACTTCAACTAAATGTAATTTGATAGTGGATTTTAGGTCAAGGATAATTTATCGGTGGTTATTCTGCATTGAATGGACAGGAGTTCTTTTGTAACTCACTCAGTGCAAACACAAAGGTCAACAGTCTAATCTTTGGCTCGTTCTTCTCCTTTTCACTTGCTCCTCAGGCGCTGTATGAACTAGTGAAATGCAACTTCAATGCAGACGAGGCGCTGAGACGATTACACTTCAATGTGAAAGTGTTTAGTGGTAAGACACTTCCTGTTGTCCTAGACTGCATTTTCCAACCTGCTTTACTTATTTAGACTTCAAAATCATAGCCATAATAATGACTCATTTCTATAATATTCAAATCATTTAATCTACTTAATTTCATCTACAACTTAATTAAGCACATTTTTACCAAATTGCTGTCAATGAACACACTGTTTCATATAAAGAGACGCCTCCATGGAAAAATAAGAGTAAACTTGTTTTAAGGTAATGACCTCCTCAAGAAGTGACATGTTCCAGACACTCAACAAACTTAATTTGAAGTTGCGCTAACACAAACCTTCTAGAACTTTTATTTAAAGTAATCTTCTTCATAAGGACACTGCAATAGGTGAATAGATACCAGAAATGTGGGTGCACTGAGTAAAAGAGAGAATGTGGACTAATTATGCATCCCATTTGTGAAAACTCACGTTTGAGCCCTATGAAAGCATGTCTGCTTCAGGATACTGCAAAATATGTCTGTTATCCTGTCAATGCAACATCAGCTGCTGACTCACTGGTGCGACTGCATGACCCCTTATCCAGCAGTGAAGCTCCAGTGAGAGTCCAAGACCTTTTGTTGTAGTTTGGATTGGAATGGAAAAAATGACCCATTGCTTGGCCGGAGAGTCCTTAACTTTTGTCACATCCTGTCCTGCTTTTTCTGCAGCTGTCTCGATGAAGATAAAACTCCAGTCAAGACCAGGCATTGAGTTGTCTTGTCAAATCCCTGCTTTGTGAAAATCCACAGCTTAAAAATTTGATTGCAATGCATTAATTAAAAAAAAGTCAAATAAAATTGATAGTAAGCTATACGTTTATGTTTGTTGCTAAAATACACCAATAATTTTCCCTCTCTTAAGAAGAGCTGTGTGCCTGGAGTGAGGAGGAGTGTAGGAACTTTGAGCATGGTTATCGAGTTTACGGGAAGAACTTCCACCTCATTCAGGCTAATAAGGTGAGACAACACGCTTTTCTGGTGAATCTTTTCCTGAAGCTTGTTGTCCAAACCCAACCTGAAGATCTACCTCTTGTACTCACTCGTCATCATTACACACAATCATTCTCCTTCCCTTCAGGTACGAACACGCTCAGTTGGGGAGTGTGTGGAGTATTACTACATGTGGAAGAAGTCTGAACGTCACGAGTACTTTACCCAGCAGGCCACCAGACTCAGCCGCAAGAAGTACAGCCTGCAGTCAGGGAGCATGTGAGTATCGCTGTAACACTGATGAGAAGAACCATAGTCAAGTTATGTGTAGGATGACTAGATGTAGAAAGAGAGATCACGTCTGAGCCTAAACATAAATCTGTAAACAGGCTGTGTCCTGCAGTGTGCCAAGCCCAGGTTAAAAGCCCTTCAGTGTTCCGAAAGTTACATGATGTACTGTACGTCTAACATTCATTTATTTCAAAGAAGAGTCAATACTAATTTCTACCATTTAGCATACGTGATTAGTAATGCAGAATATACAGTCATAGCAGAGGAACATTTAGGCTGTGAGCTAAATAAAACCTCTTCATGTGTATGTATGTGTTCTATTTATTGCTGCAGTGAGGATTTCCTGTACGGAATTTTCTCAGCTGAACTTCTCATTAAATCTGTGGTGTAATCTGTAATGTATTCTGAGAGCCTCTCTCAGTAACAGCGGACCTTTTTCTAATCTGTTCATTTCCTCATTCCTTATTTGTAGCTTGGTCGTAGCCATTTCTAAGAATAATCCATTCGGCATCTCGTTATTGAAAATGTTCTCCTAGCCTGGATTGATGTGGTTTTTTTTCGGCCTTACTGTAACTTTATATTTATTATTATTATAATGCCTCTTAATTGGAAGTCAATCAAACTTATATTTTTACTGTAAGTGCACCTCTGCTGTTACCAAAGAAATAAAATGTCTCATAGAAAACTCTCAAAACAAAACTTGTTTGATTTTGAAATTTGATTAGACTTTGTAATGCTTGTTATTCTGATCCTAATAACAATAACTTCACCTAAGAGTGTTTCATTCTTCTGCTGATATTGTGTCTTGATAACTTGAAGTTCTGCCGCCCACTCCAGCTTTTCACTGTTGATGCCCACTACACTGCCCTAACAGTGTTTGTGCTGTGTGCTGTAGGGACGATGGAGACCAGGACGGTGAAGTTGGGGAGCTGGAGGGAAACAATAACTCTTCAGGCTTGTTGACTCACAGCTCCATGGGCACTAGGCAGCTGGAGTCCACGTTACCTCCGCCGTCGAGCCTGGTGCTGGATAAACAAGGTAAAACTTGGAGGTGTTTCTTCACAAGCATCTCATGGTGGAGGCTCAAATTCTGGAAGCTGTTGCCACAGATAGATGACATCATTACTGATAGTGAAGCAGGCGTTAGAGCCATTACACCCTGTGATAGTATTTCCATCATCTTGTGTTAACAGAAAGACAGAAACCCACGTTCAGTAAAAGCGCAGAGAATTTCCACCTATCAATCAGAGTTCCAGTTAAAGTGGAAAGTGGGCATTAAGCACTTAGCTCTAACAATTGAGGAAATGGAGCATTTAGTAAAACAATCCTGCATACAGTTGACCTTAAGGATTTAGTTTGGTTTGCAGTCGCATTGAAATCAAAGAGCTGTGCATCTTCACCCATCTTTCTGTATATAAACAAAATACATACCATGTCACCATGTTTTACATGGAGTTCTAATGAATGTCTTAATTTGATTACCTTTTATGTTGACATCACATATTCATTATCTTATGTTATGAATCATTTTTATGTCTCACCTCCTTTGTTTCCTCACTGTTTTCTTGCTTTTTGTGTGTCTTGTGTTGTTGCATATGTGCACGCATGTCTGCATGTCTGTATGTGTATGTGTGTGCATGCACACCTGTTGTCATGGTGCTCCAGAAGAGGAGGGCCGTCCCCGGCGCAGACGAACTCCCCGCTTTCTCTTAAAGCCATGAACTCGGTCCAGACAGGCCACTGAAAGCAGGCTGGGCCTGCAGGTAAAGAAGTGAAGCAAAGAGAATCACATGAAGAGTGAATATGAGTAATGTGGTGACATGAAATAAATCTACAAACTCTACAACTCAAACTGATTAGAGCCAAATGGATTTAGAACATAAAGTCTCCTTTGGCAATTCAGTAAAAACCATAAACTATCTAATGTCAGATGTATTGAGTTAAAGTGAAACTCTCGCCAAAATGCAACCTAGGGTCTTTCTGTGAATGTACCCGAGTCAAACGTTCTTTTAGAAGCATAATTACGATGAAAGCGCCACTTTTGATTGACCGTATTTTCGTTTTTGGGTCAAATCATTTTCAATGGGAGTTCTACGGGCACTACTATGTTGGCATCAAAATTGCTATTTATAAAATACTAAGAAGGCTCGACACAACATGAAACTTTGCTCGTAGTATCACCAGGGTCTCTACACATGAACTCGAGCATTGAGAAATTTATCTCTGAGAAATATGAGTGATATGTCTCACTATGGGATGCACGCCTCGCTGCAGCCCTCAGAAGTATTAATCTCATTACGCCAATCCTGATTGGCTTGTGAACGTGTCCGTCCGCCTCAGGTAGTCCCATCTACCATAAATAGTGCATGCGGACAGCACCACGTTATTCAAGATAAGCACCTCTTCTCACTCGCCCAAGCAAGCAGGGTTGTCTGGTGAGACACCTCACTCATATTACTCAGAGAACTGGGGGGTAAATAACCTAAAGTTCTCTTTCATAATATTTCGCTATGTCTCACTATGGGATGTTGTTGCTCCCGTATTGCCAGACAAGCTTATCTAGCGTCCACCAACCCACAGGGAAAAGTACTCTGTTCCAATCAGGACAGCAAAACCGCCTGTGCCACGCACGGAGCGGAGATATCCAGCATATAGAAACGGACAAAAGTGAGAGGTGAGGACCAACTCGCTGCAGCACAGATGTCCTGAACAGAAACTCCCCTAATTAAGGCCCAGGATGCGGCCAAGCCCCGAGTTGAGTGCGCTCGCAGGCCCACAGGTGGCTGCAAACCCTGATTCATATAGGCCAAAGCAATTGCCTCCACCACCCAGTGGGATAAGCGCTGCTTTGTGATAGGTTTTCCCTTATGAGGATTAGCCCAGGAGACGAACAGCTGATCGCTCCTCCTGAAGCCCTTTGTCCTATCCATGTAAGTGCGCACCGCACGAACTGGACACAACGCTTGCGACTGCTGCTCTCCTGGTGAAACAGCAAAGGCCACAAGGTCAATAGGAGAACATGAACCCACCACCTTAGGTACAAAAGCCGGATTGGGCTTCAAAATCATCCTTGCATCCCCCGGGAACAGCTGAGCGCATGACGGATGCACCGAAAGCGCATGGGTGTCACTAACCCGTTTAGCCGAAGCCAGAGCCAGTAACAACACTGTCTTGAGAGACACGCGATTCAAGTCTGCTCCCTCCATTGGCTCAAATGGAGGGCCTTTAATCCCCTCCAGAACCACAGCCAGATCCCATGGTGGTACCAGTGGTCTGGTCACGGGAAGAAGCCTGCACGCTCCCTTCATAAAACGGCAAACCAGCAGTTGCTGGTTCGCAGTTTGCTTCCCAAAACCCACATGACAGGCAGCGGTAGCTGCCGAGTACACTTTAACCATGGAAAAGGCTTTTCGTTTGTCAATCAGGCCCTGCAAAAATGACAATATCACTCCTACTGGACACTGAAAGGGAATGTGCATCCAGCAGCTCTGGGAAGACGGGGAGAAGTTGCTTCGTCACACTCTTGGCCAAGGGCAATTTCTTCCCCTCGTAGCGGGATCTGGTGGTCTCAGCTACAACAGCGGGCCAGGGGATGGCCAGCCTGGCAGCGACGCGTTTGCACACGTCGAACATGTCTGAGCTGGGGAGGGGAGAAGCTAGTGTGCTGCTCACACCTCCATCCCGAGAGGCGACGGAGGCTGCGGGCTGTGCAGCCCAGGCCGGAGTGATGAATATGTCGTCCTCTTCTTTATCCTCTGAGATGAGGAGTTCCGAGGCGCCATCTTCATCATCCCCATAGTCCAGTTCCAGGACGTCTTCCTCCTGCGGGGGAACCACGGCTATCGCCGTGTCGCCACCGCAGCGACCTCCGTCTCCTCTCCGGCTTCGGCAGCGCCGTCGGAAGGGAGATAGGGATCATGTCCAGACAAGCTAGCTTGGCGGGCTAGCCGTCTGCGGAGACTCTTGACGGTGAACACCGCACAGTATTGACACGAGCCAGGGACGTCGATAGCTAACGTCGATAGCTAGCCGGGCATGTTCCAGCCCCAGGCAGCTCGAGCAGACCTGGTGTGGATCCTTACTCGATATCTTATTCCCACAACGACAGAGTCGGGCACCAGAGTCTCCG
>OMLP01003510.1:8164-33559 GCA_900302685.1 Spondyliosoma cantharus | reverse complement strand
GGGGGGGGGGGGGGCATCCTGGCAGCTTGGAGCCCTGCTGGTGTTAAGTCATGCTAATGTTCCTTCAGTCCCAGCAGGGCTCGTTAAAGTCTCCCATCTTTTGTTGGGTTGAAAGTTTTGCTGGTTACACATTTTAAATAATCACCCACCGAGTGTGCTCAGTGTGTGTTCACCTCCCAGCGACATGGAGGTGCTGACTAATATGTTTGGACCTGTTTGCTTTTTAGTCCGCTTCAATATAAATCTCTCCCAGATACGTGAGGAGGGTGCACTCTGGGAAAAGGTTAAGTTCTCGACAAAACTGAAAAACTCAAGCAGTTCAAGTGTTCCTCCTGTGTGTGAGTGTGTGTGTGTGTGTAGGGGGGACACTGAAGTGCATGCTGGGATAAGATCATGTAGGGCTCTCATGTATGTGAGGATTTCAGAAGTGGGGGCAGAGCTGTGCCTCAATTAAAGCCACAGCCTCATTGTAGTGCTCTGAAATCCATTATGTCCTTGATTCAGTCCAGATTACTTCAGATAATGTGGTCAGGTGTAATGACAGTCATTGGTTTCAGGTTTTAACCCATTTTCCTTCTTTTCCTTCAGTCTTCTGAAGTATTCCTGACCTGGCAGGGCAGTTTTTATGTGTGGGTTTACTGTTGTCAGGCACCTCCTCCTCCTCCTCAAAAACTTTGCCTCCTCTCACAAAAGACATAAAATAAGTTGGTTTTCAAGGCAGGGAGAGCGATATCAAGCAAACCGCCGCGAGGTTTTCTCCCTCGCTCTTTGCACGCCTGTGCGTAAAAACATCGAGCCTGACGACGATCAGATAGCCAGAGAGGAGCCAGACGAGGAAGTCGGGAGGAGGGACCAGTGCAGTGGCGTGGTGTGTGTGTGTGTGTGTGTGTGGAGCAAAGAGTCTCCACTGGATTCTCCGGACGCCTCCAGCGCTGTGAAATCGGAGGATCTCTGCAGTTCTGCTTTTGTATCCAAAGAAGCGATGCGCACAAACGGACGCACGTCTCCAACGCTGCCGCGCGTCTGCTGAGAAACGACCAGCTGTTGTGGAAAAAAAAAAAAAAAAAAAAGTTAAACACCTATGCTGTCAATGTCAGCACAGGTAGTGCAGAGGATCCCGGAAGAACTCGTAGTGCAGGTTAGCAGGTTATTTGCATAGCGTGTGCTTTCTTTACCGAAGCGAGGAAGCGCCGATGGACTTACTTCAAAAGTAGTTACTCGCTCCGAAAGCCGTCGATTTTGTTTTTTCAAGTGAACGACCGAGAAGAAGATGAAGGAGCTGAGGAAGAAGAAGCTGTACGTGGTGATGGACGTCATGTGCGTTGTAGTTGGTAAGTTACGGACGCCGAGTACAAAATACATTCTTACTTCAATCTAGGAATTGCTCTCCAGTGTTGTCAAGAAGAAGAAGAAGAAGAAGATGATGTGATCTTAGTGTTGTTTGCGTGTTTGTTGTGCGCCCATGACAGCAGCTCAGGGATTCATCTCGATGATGTGATCTCTGCTTTGTTTGTTTGTTTGTTCGTTCGTTTACGCGTTCGTTTAAGCTATTTTATGCTCAGCGTGTCGTTTAGAAGGCAACAGCAGTAGTAAGCGGGGGGTTTCTATGCCTGAGTCCAGCTCTACCGGTGCAGGCTGTCAGCCGGTTTGTTTACGCGGCACCCAAACTGCAATATTGTCCAGGCTGAAATGTGTCACACGAGTGGAAACACGATTCTCACTCTCATCGCGGGGCTGCATGCTCCATCCTACACGTCGAGAAAAAAAAAAAGCTTTTGCAGGACTTTGCGCAGGACTCAGGAAGCCGACTGTTTGTTTATGGAAATCCGATATGCATGTGTGCGCCCCGCTTATTCCTCATTTTTCTTCAATTCTTTGTCCGCCAGGAATCTTCTCAAGAATGTCCCCACATCCCACATACACTGCATTTCTCAAAGTATTGCTTCCACATCGCTCCAAGGCCCATTGTTTTGCAGAGCTTCAGTTCGGAATAATGAATAATTTGGGCTGTTTTTTTTTTTTTTTTCTTTTAAGTTTCCAGTATCTGGAGGAACTTGATCACATCCTAACTGTGCAAGTTTTTGTGTCTGGTAACATGAACCAACAATGACATGCCATAAAAATGAATCATATCAGTGACACACATTGTGGTTATAGTTTTTCAACATATGCCTTCAATCTTTAATGAACGGAACAGAATATGAATAGAATAGAATAGAATATGTTGTACGGAGGACCACAGGGGTGAATTTCATTAACTGATATCAAATTGAACAATTAAACAGTAATTAATAAAATCCACAAATAAATAGATTAAATAACAATATATTTGACTAATTCAACATTTAAACAGGCAATAAAAAAAAGATTTTGAAAAAGTATGTATAAATAAAAACACAGTATGAGTCCATTAATAACTAGAATGGCACTCAGTAGAGCGCATACCTCTGCCAACAATCCCCTTTAATTCAATCGAGCCTCATCCAATCTCAGACTTGACCGCCCTGTATCATTTTTTTCAACCACCCACGACTGCTTAACCATAATTCTGGATCTGCACAAAAAGTTGATGGGGTCTATTCCGGGCCTGGATCCATCCTCCATCCAAGTTTAGTGGAAAACAGTTAAATAGTTTTTTGTATAATCCTGCTGACAAACCAACAAACAGACACTTTGGTGGATGTAATTAGGTCAGTTTTGAAAAAGCATTTGTATATCATCTTACTATTCTAATAACAGTAGATCCATTAACTGATTGCATTTTAAAATCAGAAAGCTTAATAACCCTTCCTAGCACATGACACCCGTGGTCCTGTGGTGATGATAACAAGGGGCCATCCACATGGAAACCCTTTTGTGTGTAAACGCACGTGTTTTGCATCATTTTGGCCAATCATCAACATGGATCCTGTAAACGCAGCGCCTGTAAACGCATTTTTTCGAAACCTGGTCTCAGGTTGGAAAAAATTTCAAGCACCACCTATAGGCCTGCAATCTGAACTAAAGCGCGTTGAGTCGTTTACAATGGATCCGTTTGGACGCAAATATTTTTGAAACGGTGCCAAGGAAGACGGGGGGAAAAAAGATTGTTTTGGTACGTGTGGACATAGTCTTAGTGTCTGATATAAACAAATGTGAGGGCTCCTCACCACCCCCCTGCAGCCTCAGAGGTCTTGTGTGTCTGTATGGAATGTGCCACTGTGGCGGGACGTCGGTTTTCTGTATTAATGCCACAAGCCCTCGACAGACGTGTCTTGTGCAATGGTCTGGTGTTTGGCGGCGTGCTCAACCCTGGTGTCTGTTGTGAAGTTGGGAGGCAGGGACGATGGCTCTCGCAAGTGCTGATCTGCTCCGCTGTGCACTTTCAGTCCCCCCCACACCCCCTCCACTGGCTTTTCAGAGAGCTTAGGGGTATGTTTTTTCCATCTGTGGGAACGTCCACAGACTGCTGAACTTGATAAGCCTCGCCATTTCACTGTCACAAGTCTGGGATTAACGTCTGGGCTGGGTTGGTCGGTCAGGTCTGGGCAGCTGCGTCCCACTCTTTTGCCTCTCCCTTCCCTTTTGCCACCCACGTCACCCACCCAAATAATCATCAAGTCGACCCCAAGCTTATGTGAGGTTGCCCCAGCCATGTAATAACAACATGGTTGGGCTTGTAATCATCGTGACCATTTGCCCATATGGAAACAGAGTTTTCAGTTTGGTTTTGTCTGCATTTCGAGACTATTTACATTTCTTATTCTCTCCTCTCAGCTATTGCCTTTCAGGCTCACTGGTCTTTATCTGCTATCTTTGCTACATTTACCTCTGACTCTAAATATTAATCTCCTGTTCTCCGCTTTGGCAGCAAGGACTCTGGTGTGTCTCTGGTCTCTCCAGCAATCTTTTGTTATGAAAGTCGAAGGCCAAGCAGATCTCGCACTCTTGCAATGTTTAAGAAAGTGGAAAAATAATCCTGGATCTGGAACCTGGATCCCTTTGTCCAGATCTGCAACTAAAGCTAATGGGGTCTATTCTGAGGCGAGACCCGTCCTCTGTCTAAGTTTAGTGGAATCCTGTTGACAAATGGACACAGATGGAAAAGCTAAACTCCTTGGCGGAGGTAAATGAGGTAAAATTTTAAAAACGGAATTTATAAAAACAATGTAAATTTGAATAACAGTAGATTAATTAATGCTCAGAAAGCTCAATACATGATACCTGGGATCCTAAGGCCCCGTCACCTGTCAGTCTGTTTGTTCCTATGAGAACCTCCATGATCCCTGATGTCCTTCTGTCAGTCAGTCAGTTCATTGACAAACTGACCACGCTGTTTTGGTCCTGTTGACGCTCCATGCTCTATCTTTAGTGGCGTTTTTGTCTATCCATAAGGAAATGTGTGTCCTTGTGTTGAACTCTCGGGGCGTGCATCCATAATTACGGACGCAAAACAAAACTGTGGAAACCAGGCTTCACAGAGCGGTTTATGTGATGGCTCAAACTCAAAACTTCCATTCTTTTTTTGTCCATCGAGGGGAAATTCAATTTGCTATTTTAATGATATTGGACGGGCTAAATGGTTGTGTACTGAAAGGCTACCATACCATGAGATAAAACATGTTCATACAGTAGAGGAAAACAACTACTGAAGCTTTTAAATCGAGAAATCTGACACAAAATGGCTGCCTAGAGCCAAGGAGTGGTTTACGGATACCTCAGACACAAAGCCTGCTGTATTATCTGCTTAGTTTATAGAAAAGAATCCTGTCACATGCACAGGGACATCTGAGCTGTTTTTGCTTTTCAAATATCTGCCGCTGTCTTGAGTTTGTTGTTCAGTGTCTTTCTCCACTGTAATCCTCCCTCCCTCCCTCCCTCTTTCTTCTTCTTCTGTCTATGTAAGTCTACACTCAGCACAAATAGATGGAGGGTGTTGGCTGAGAGCGCACAGAGGAAAGACCGGGTTTAACCTCTCCCTCTCCCACAGCTCGCACTCGGAGCCCTGCAGGTGTAGGTTGCTCAGGAGTCATAGCTCGCATTTCTGCATGACTTCTGTTGGCGATGTGAGTGGCGTCGAGCTGTGTTTGCTAAGAGCGGTGTGACTAAACTGCGTGACTCGAGGCCTGTTTGCACTCGTTGCGCTGTACATTGCGGCAAACCTGTTCTGTTCTATAGTCTATAATGCCCTAGATTACACATGCACACGCGCGCACACACACACACGCACATTATGTCTAGTGTATGCACAGGGAGCAGCCGCAGTTTAACCTTCCTGAATGTGATATTCTTTTGATTTGCAGGGACACAGCTGTGCTACAAAGATG
Organism: Spondyliosoma cantharus; assembly: GCA_900302685.1. NCBI lineage: Eukaryota > Metazoa > Chordata > Actinopteri > Spariformes > Sparidae > Spondyliosoma > Spondyliosoma cantharus. Next base: position 28,253 of record OMLP01003510.1, on the reverse strand, counting down.
ACATTGAGTCATAAGTATGTCACCACTTTGTATTGTGCGTGTGACTCCTGTGAGTTGTATTGGTTTGATTATTTATAGATGCGTTTTTTTTGTTCCTCCAATCACACGTAAAGAATAAAGCAGTGGGGTTTCTGATTCTCCTTTTTAAGCCTGAACAAAGCTCTGAACTGTTCCCATTATTCAATATTCACCTTTTTGTTATGACGTGATACAGTGAGTTTGCTCCCAAAGCCCACACATTTATTTTTTCATCGTATTAGAATGCGCTTACGTGCAGACGTGGATGCCAGTCTCAAGTGTGTTGGTGGCGCGCCGCCGTTGCCGCAGCGTCTCCCGGGAGCTGGGCCTCTCATGCGGCTGCGTTGGGAAGACGGATTGTCTTGAGTTCTCAGAGAAAGGCAGCGAAGACACTTGATGGGAATGGTTTTCCTCAGGAGAGCTCTGTCATGGAAACTGAAGCCCTTTGAGCAAACAGGCATGTCCCCCTGAGAAACATGAGCCCAGTTTATTTCTCCCTCTCCTTCTTCTTCTTTGTGCTCTCGTCTTTTTCTAAATATCTTAATTGTACGAGGGTTTCTGGTGAACGGGTAAAGTCTTTTATCGGTCTTACTTTAAAGTGGATGAGGATATTTTTGCTGTGGTTGTTGTGGTAAAAGCCTTACCACATTTATTACGAGGCATTAAAGGAGACATGTTGTGCTCATTTTACAGGTTCATAATTTTATTTTGGGTCACCATTAGAATAGTTTTAATAGGTTTACTGTGAAAACTGTCATTGTTTTTGAGACATTTCGTGAGGAGAAAGTTGACAGCTTTCGTAGCACCTCGCCTGCTGTTCTCCCAGCACAGATGTAGCTCTCATTGTCACCTGCCAACATGTGTATTCTTTGCAGTTAAGTTTGAGGGAAAAACATATGCATGCATAGAGAGGGAGGAGAGAGAAATGATGATTACTTTCAGACAAGGGGCAAGAATTTAGGAAAAGGTCACTGGTGTTGAGTAAAGTTTGCATTTCCATATGTAATTATGCCAGAAAATCAGGAGTTTTGGGCAGTGGTATATGCAGATGTTAGTGGACTTTCAGAGAAGCTCAGCACCGCTCATGATGGCTGAGGTCTTTAACTCCTGCAGGCCTTCATGTTTTGAAGTTTAAACCTGTGTGGCTCACTTCTTTGATCCCCACCAAAACCCAGACTCTTTGATTACCAGCCCCAGATTTAGCTGCCCTCCCACCGCCTCGAGCGAACCTCGCCTGCCGACCCGTCTCCTTCCGCGCCGCTTGGAGCTAAGCATGCGTAAATGATGCTCGGAGCGCAGCAGCGGGATTAAAAATAAAAGAATGGGCAGCAGGAGCAGGATTTGGTGCGACCGGTGAAGTTGGGCGTTCCTCGCATGAATTAGAATTCCAGAGGCCAACCCCGACAGAGGTTGTAGGCTCAGCACATACCTTCCACATTAGTCAGTCCAGCTTGGGGTGAGACAGTCAGAAAAGAGGGAGAGCTGGCTTGTTTTGTTGCCACAAGACATCTCTTTAAAAGGTCAAGAAACATCCCCTACGTCGACATTCGATGCTGTAGGCTTTTTCCTGCTGTCATCTCAACAAAGCAAACAAAAGAGGGCAGGAAACGAAAAAGAAGTAGTGGAAACAGTGACTGCAGCTAGAAGAAGAGAAAAAAAAAGACTGCCTCTGTCCTCTTCCGCAGTGGGAGGGGATGAGAGAGTTCAGAGGCAGAGTCAGAGTGACACGGGGATGAAAAATAAAAAAAAAGAGGCAAGGAAGGGCGTTAATGCGAGAGGAAACGAGAGCTATCAGCAGAGGGATAAAATGGATTAGAAAAGGGGAAGAGAAAGGCAGAGGAGAGGAGAAGAGAGTGACCTTCTCGCTGGAAAAGACGAGAAATGAGAGTGGAAGAAATTAGATGGAGGAGCAAATGTTCCAGCTGTGACCCTGGAAAGTTTTAGACCAAACAGGGCAGCCCCGGGGCATGAGAACAGCCCTCGCAGGCCTTACACGCCTTGCAAATATGCATAATGAAAACCCAGACTGTATGTTTTTTTCCGACTTGAGGAGAATAATTGTCCGTCCACATGGCTTTTCCGCAGGTGCAGCAGGTTATGTCAGAGAAACCAGGGGCAAGTAGGTGTGGGGGGCGCTCTCAAGCCGTTCAAACAACTTCCAGATGATGGCGGCAGTTTGAGTCCGGGCGAACAGAAAATGCGAGAGGGGGACGAGGACAAAAAAAAGGGAGGTAGAAAAAAAAACAACGAGACAGAGGGAGGCAGAGAGAGAGGACGCGACGAGCCTCGAATCTCAGCCACTGGAGTGCGATTTTGGTCCAAATGGTCCCGCGTAATTGCACATCTGCCGAGCTAAATAAAGCAGCGTCCCATTGAGGCCTCTATATTTACAACAGAGTGAAGAGTGTGTGGGAGGACGCTGCGATCGGGAGAGTGACAGTCAGACAGATGGAGCAGCAGAGGGAAGAATGAATGACTTTGTAATAAGAGAGAATAAAAGAAAGAAAAAAATGGAAGCAGAATGGAGGATGTGAATCAGCACTGGAGGAAGGGAATGAAGGAAAGAGTGCGGATCTCTTCTCAACACTGACATCTTTGTTTGTGCTAAAAAAAAATCTTGCCGCCTTCAGCAGGGGGAGACACTGAGGTGCCGCTGCGAATGAATGCTAATTTGCGGCCAGGTAAATGAGAAGCCTTAAACTTCCCAGAGTGGAACCGAATCCTCTAACACGGGCCTTCCATCGTCTGACACAGGAAGCGCGAGTGCTGGCGTCCCGTAACTTCAAACAGGCTCCTGTTAGAGGAGATTTCTGACTGGCAGCTGGAGATTAGCTTCTGGCTACGTTCCAAACTGGCAGCATTTTTCCCTCCCCTCCATCCGTGGAAGCAGGTGTCTAGAAAGAAGGTTCTCCTGGATCCTGGATAAATAACCCCCCCCGCCCCGTGTGGGTTTTCTCCACCATAGATGTCCGAGTTTAGCTCAGGTCGGAGACACTGCTCGGTCTTTAAGTGGAGGCAGCTCTGGAGCGGTTTCAGCTGGGTTGTGGGGTTGTCTCGTGGTGTCCAGGAGGCCTATTTTGTCTGCCGTCTATTGCGTCTATTTTTTGCCTTTGAGCTGTATATGTGAGTGGCCAGTATGTTTCATGCAGATTTTATCCAAGCAGGCACTTCAGCATGAGACTCTTCCACATGGCTCAGGTGGTACCGCATGATCCGCCCACGACTGCACCATAAATACTCTTTGCATCATTTTATTTGAGCGCTTTAATTTTCATCCAAACTTTTTTAATTTGTGACTTACGAAGTATCAAGTGCTTCGTTTATGAATGCAGAAATGAAAAATTTTCTTTTTACAAGCCAGCAGAGGGTTATTCAAGGCCAGGTGTTCTTACTTCACTCAGTCAGTTTGGCACACTGGCAAAATCCAAATTTTGTATACATAAAAACACTAATAAAACCTCTTGACGTATGTTTAAACAGATAAACACAACTCACGCTTGAGAATGAAACGTCGTTGACGTGCATTCAAAAGCGATTTATCCTTTAAGATGGTATATTTCATTAGCTGCTGTCACTTCTCTTTGAAGCTCCTCTCTTAATTTCCCCGTCACTCCGCTGTGATTAACGGCCGCGCTCTGGCGAGTGTTAAAAGCTTCATAAAAACAGCTCACCGTTGCCACACCACGTGACTCCGATGTAAAAATAATTATGTCCCATTATGCCATTTAAACTGACATTCACCATACTGTAATAAGTAAATAATCATTCCCCCAGACTTTACCCAGGCCAGTCTTACACAAACCTTTAAATCCTGCTGTGATGTCGTTATAACACATGTCAGTATCCGGTCAAACAAGTCCGTCCTTTGCTTTTGTTTGCAGTGCCAGTTTGTTTTTTAATGTTGTGCTAAATACCAACGGTCCACACTGTGTAAAAAGTTAGTGTTGGCTGACTGGAAACAGATTTCATGTCACCAATGTAACGACAGCATGTGTGGATTTTACCCCCAAAAGAGACGCTGTGCTTGTTTTCATGTGTGGTAACGTAAACACTCCGAGAACATTATGTTCATAAATAATGTTTTAAAACATTAACATGCCATTTGAGCCATGACTACACTGGATACATAAGAAGTCTGTAGATGTTTAAAATAATCATATGAAGATGCTTATGGAGGACTGGCGCTGCCCAAATAAATAAATAAATGCCTCAATGAATAAATTAATATATCAATTAATTCACCAAAAATGATACCAGAGATGAATGTAGGCATCGATTAATGTATAAAATGTGACGTATACGTTTTTGTATTTATTTTCCCTTGTATTCTAGTCCTTAAATTGATTTGATTTATTTATTTGTGCATTTATTTCTATAGCCTTTTATTTTCCTTTTGCATTTTTAGTTCCCCAAACATATGTATTTATATGTTTTCATTTTACATTTCTGCATCCATGTCTTAATCATTTCATAGTATTTGTGGTGCTTTTTATTCTTTCAGGTCATTGACTTATTTATTTTTGATTTTGGCCTTTTCAGTCCTCCATAGGTACTTAGCATCAGAGTGGCCATCAGAGAATATGGCATTTCCTAACATCTCTGCGTCTTTTTTTCCCACAGAAATTAAACATTTAAAGCAAATTAAAAAATGACCTTTTATAGAACGAATCAGAAGCTTGCAGTCACAGTAATAACTCCTGCAGTGACACTCTATCCGGTACAGCCCTGCATGATTTAAGTCTAGCCATTTATCGGCGATGGTGACATGGAAAGGTAAGCTTTTTTTGTAAGAAGTACTGCTGTGTTTCCTGCCAGCTGGAAGCAGGATGCAGGATACAGATGTAGAAAAGCCACATCAGTAAATCCATATCAGGGTGCCTGAGACAGGATGTTAGTTAAATACAAGAGACCCCATGTTGTGCTGTTGTAACAAACAGGATTTTGTTGGTGTTAAGAGGAAAGTATGTGGAGTGAGGCTTCATGCCACCACGTCCTGACTGGTAGATGTGTAAATAGGGATCCACTCGACGTCAGTGGGAAGCCACTGTGCCGGGACAGGTGTCCTCCAGCTGCTGCTGCTCACAAAGAGACGAGGCTGCCGTAAACAAAGGGGGAAGGTGGCGCCAGTGCGTCGGGCAGGTGGTCGATGCTGAAATTGCCTATAGGCACTAAAATTTCTAGTTAAGAATGGATTATTTATCTGAGGGATCCCTCTAGAAAACTAAACAGTGAAACTATAAGATATGACAAAAAAAATATTATAGTCGTATGGTTGCAGTCACAACCTCCCCAAACACAGAACAATGTCAGCAAAAGGTGAATCCAGTATTTGGACACTTTTTCGGATGCTTTGTCATCATGGATAGTCAAACACAAAGAGCCCTTTTTTTTGTTTTCTTTTTATTTTGTTGTTGTTTTCCCTGGTTCTTTGTTTTTTCTTAGCATATCTATTATCTATGAATTTCATATGTAGAACTGTGAAAGTGCCGTGGAGATGTTTATTTCGTTATATAAATAAGAAGTAAAAAAAAACAAAGGAGAGAGCGAGAAAGAGAGATGATACTAATCTCATGAGTGTACTCCAAACAGACAGAAACTGGTGGAAACAGGTAACCCGGCTCTGTCCAAAGGTAACAGAATTCACCCACCAGCAACATTAAATCTCGGTGACTGACATCTTGTTTGATTAATCTTGTTAATCTCAAATAATTGAGATGAAATGTATAAATCAGTGACTTTTGGTAGCTGAATTCTCTTGTGATTAACCTTTCTGAGTCTGAACACGGTGTTCACTCGCTGACGCTTTGCGTTTCCCCCCTCATATGTTGTAATTTGCATCATGGAGAGGTGTTGAAACCTGCCAGCCAAGCTTTTTCAGTTAACTTCGCGTAACTGATAAGGCAAGGTGTGTTTTTACTTGCACATCTTGTGTCGAAACCCTGAAGTGGGGAGTTGCGATGCCCTCTCTTCTTCTCAAATGTCATAAGAAGATTAGAGCTCCTCGTGTGTTGAAATCAGCTGGCGTCTCTGTGTTTCATCCTTCCCTGTTTGTTGAGTCTAAACCCGAGCTCCGCCGAGGTCGCGTTACCAGGAGTCCAATGTGCAATGTGTGTTTATCCTATAGAGCTCTATTGTTTATTCTCCTCCCGACACAAAGCTCCTATTTTGCTGCTGCCCTTCGTTACCGAGCCAATGAGACTCTTTGTCTATACGGTGTCTGTGTGGAACATGTGTGCAGTTGGCATGTCGCTAAACAATGTCCGCACTCATCTCATGTCACCTCGGATATGTGCGATGTCAGACAATAGCAACGTCATTGTGCAGGTGCCGTTGTGCATGGTTGTTTATTGTGGGTTATTAAGGGAGTTTCTCTTCTTCGTTGGTTAATTAGTGGTTTGTTAGGACATCACAGCGCTCGGACAGTTTTAGTCATAATGGGGTTTTTTTTTTCTCGGGATCAAGAGTTTTAGTGTCACGAATCTCAAGTCTTGTCATGACTCCAAGTATCAGCATGTTGTACTTCCTTCTTCACATCCTTTTGAACTTTTTTAGCATTCAAAAAAAAAAAAAAGCCACATGTTTAAGTCAGCACTCATACATTTACAGTAGGCTGTTGTTCCATATCCATCAAGAAGGGTGTTACCGAGTGTTGACCTCAGCTGAATCCTGATCCACCATCCACTTGTATATTTTCCTTCAGTCTCAGCCTTCAGCGCCGGTCTCTCATCAGTCAGTCTCGCTGGACGTCCTCCTGGAATTATGTCAGCTGCAGACATTTTTTGAGAGAATGGGAGGGGTGCGCTGCTCATTTACACAGGAATGTAATACTATTGGTGAGGGCGCTTGTTCGAGTGTGTGCGGCGCTTTTTCACGTCTGTTTTTCTTGCATTTAGTATGTGGCCGAAAGGCATTTCCATGGTGGCCCCAAGACTGTCTGTCAGCCTGTTATGCATAGTGGTAGTGGATATCAGGGTGGAGGGTACATTCCTCAGTCAGGCTGCAACTCATGATTGTTTTTATCAGATAGTAAATTGTAGAGAGCTGCAGCAATTTATCAGTAAATCGATTAGTTGTCAACAATTAAATCAATCGCCAACTGTTCTGATAATCAACTTATCAGTTCCAGTATTTTTTTAAGAAAAAAAAGCTTCTGATTCTGGTTTCTTTACTCCTCTATGACAGTAAACTGAATATCTGTGGGTTGTGGACAAAACAAGATATTTGAGGTCGTTTTCTTGGGCTTTGGTAAAACAGTGATTGACATTTTCTTACATTTTATAGACTAGCATAATTTGAACAATCCGGTTGACAATCATATACACTTAAATTGCAATACATAGACATCCAGTGCTCACTAAAGAGTCTGTCATTCAAAAGAGCCAATAAAACCAATGAAGGTGTCATATTGACATTTAAGACGTGCTGATTGATTCACGGTGTCAATTCATGGTTTGAGTAACATGCAAGAAAATGTTCCACCTTAAAAGATGCCTGTTTCCCTGTGAAATTAAATATTTCCCCCCAGTTTATAGCAAGCAAACATTAACAGGTAACGAGGAAAAGGCAGCAAAACATCCTTCAAGTAATTTAAGTACGAAGGTTATCATTCCAAACATTCTTTGGCTGATTGATCTCAATGTGATGAAGTCAGTGTAACGTTTAATCACGCTGTCAGTTATAATTGACCATTGAATGTAAACTCGCCACTGTAAGAGCAGTGTTTACTAAGAAACGATCCATAATGTAATGCCTCACATGTGTGCATGCAGGCATGTACGTGTGTGTCTTAGGTGCACTTCGGTACATGAATAAATGGCACGACAACCCTGTAGAGCAGGCAAGAAAATAATCAATAGATTAATTGACAACAAGAACAGTCATTAGCTGCAGCCCTGTGCCAAATGGGACATTCAAAAAATAATGACTAATACCCATCACAAACTACCAGAGCCAATGTTTTAAAAGTGCTTTATTTCTGAGTTACACTCAAAAAACAACAGTGACCAATGGACAAATGCAAACAAGCTTTAACTAAAATTAATAAAGTATCCATTTCTGTCCATCAAGTAAGGTCTTCTTCCCACACACAGTATCTGCTAAACTCCACCCAATATGATTTCAGTATGAAACACTCACCATTAGAGGCTTTAAACATGTTTTTTTTTAAAGTTAGAGGATCAGGTCAGTTACAATGGATTCCAATAGAGAAAAAGTTTTCATGGCTGGGGGAAAAAATAACATCCAGAAGAACCTCTTAAACTAATTACAGCTCTGCCACTGATCTACATCCTCACTATGTTCAAAACACTCGTGTTTTTCTCAAACTCTGCTTTACACTCTCCATCAGTCTCTGAAACCCAATTTGACTTGACCCTAAAGAAAAAGAGCATCTGCAAAATGTATTCACGGAGCGTGTTTAGAGTGTATGTCTTAAAAGTTTATATTTCACTCATCATACTCACACTTTTATATCTGACCTCAAAATGCAGGGATGTGGGTTAGAGAGAGAAAGAGAGGAAGTATTTTTGAGGGGGCGGATGTTTCCGAACAACTCAAGGACATCACCCGTGCACTCAGGAGCTGTGAGCGGCTATATTTGCCGTTATTTTTGGACGGAGCCACATCATTCAAAAGAGTCGCAGTCGTGTGTGTGTTGTGCCTGCGGTAATTGGTGTAAAGCCTTGTTTATACACACTTGTGTCCACCGGTTGTGTGCGATGTTGATTTTTTTACTTATGCCCACATGAGTGTATAAAGGCTATTTCTGCGATGTTTAGTTTTGGAATTCTTCGCTGTGCATTTCTGCCCTCACATTTAAGTACTGCATGTTTTTTCTGTTTTTTTTGTTTTTTTTCTCCTGGTGGGTTGTTTTCATCATTGTGATTTCAGACCTTGAGCTCGAGTGGGAGAGAGAAAACAATTTAGCTATCCTTAGAGAAACATTTTCACTTCCCGGCTTGGGAAATGATGTAATGTCTGCAAACCCTCAGAAAGCGAGACAAATATGTTATTCCAAAAACATTTTTCATAGATATTGGTGTCTATTAACTTGGATCAACTTTGTTTCTAGTCTGTAACGCCCAGTTATAATCTTGGCGGTGAGCAAACATCATACATCACTGACATAAAAACGCATTGATCTCGTTTCACCGAAAGCACAGTTTCTCAAAATATAGTGAACGTTCACCTCATCTGTCTGATTTGTTTTTTCGCCACAGCGGCTTTGCCCTTCATCATTATGACCGTCGTGTCCAAGCCGTATCAGCGAGGGGTTTACTGCGAGGACGAGAGCATCAGGTACCCATTAAAACCAGACACCATCACCCATGGCATGCTGGCAGCTGTCACCATCTCCTGCACAGTCATCATTGTAAGTTCACCCACGGCATCAATCTCCCCTTTCTTCTCACAGGGAGCTTTATTATGTATCGCCGAGGTAACGGCCAAATCATGGAAAGTTTACAGGACTTCGCTCATTTCACAACATCCTGCGCTGTTTGCTCCATTACTGAATAGCCTTCAGGAGTGTTCATGTATGAGGGGAAAAGTCATTTCAATCTAATGAAGCGAAAAAGGGAAAATAAATTGGAACACAGCTCTTTAATTGTTCGCCTTTTTTCCTCAGATTTCCTCTGGAGAGGCTTATCTGGTCTACAGCAAGAGGATTTACTCCAACTCTGACTTCAACCAGTACGTAGCAGCACTCTACAAGGTAGTGGGCACCTTCCTGTTCGGAGCAGCTGTTAGCCAGTCGCTGACTGACCTTGCTAAGTACACCATCGGCCGCCCGAGGCCTAACTTCATGGCCGTATGCGCCCCCAAGGTCTGCAAGGGATACATGCAGGAGATGAACTGTACAGGCAAGCTTCAGGACGTCACAGAGTCCAGGTAAGAGGAGAATATCTCAGAATTATACTTGTATCACTGAATTTTTAACACGATTCTAACGAGATTTTACAGTTTTAAAGGAGACCTACTATGCCTTTGTTTTCCTGTCCTCCAGTTCATTATAGGTTCTTGTGCATGTAAAAGATCTTGAAAGTTAAAAAGCCCAAAGTCCGCACCAACAAAGCTCCTCTCGCCAACAGAAAACACTGCTCCTGTAATGCCTCGTCAGTAGCCCCGCCTTTAATTCCCTGACTTTTTTTCAAGTCAGAAGTGAAAATTAATGGAAGCTGAAAACACGACAGTGCCGACTGTAGACAGGGTGAGCAGTGCTGGCTCAGGCACGCGTAACCTTACCAATCAGAGGACAGTGGGTATTCGCAAGGGCGGGGGGGGGCTTAAAGAGACAGGAGCTAAAACAGAGCTTTAATGCTGCTACACTGGACACTATGAGAACTGATGTGTTTTTTGAGCATTAAAGCATTTAACCCCCGTGGTATAATGATATACGTAAAAATAAACACAAAGTGTCTCCTTTAATATTCTGTGTGACACATTAAATTACATTTTTTTTCTATTCTCCAGATTGTCCTTCTACTCTGGTCACTCCTCTTTTGGGATGTACTGCATGCTCTTCCTTGCGGTAAGTACAGCACATAATCACTAAAAGTCTCAAGACACAGTGTAAATATGCATCTCTGTGTACAGTAAATATGAAAATAGCTCCATGTGATCTCCATGCAAATATCTCGTATCTAGTGTGAATCTGGGAACACAGTCCCAGGCTTACGCACTGGGATCCGAGCTCCAGGCTAATTGTCGAGAGGAGAAAGGGCTCATAGAGGTGGTTTGTGCCAACGGACATAAAAGGACAAGGCAAGAGTTCAGAGGGAAAAAAAAAGTGTATACAGAGAGAAGTGATCTGGAGATCCTTGCCTCTTTCTTCCCAGCAATGATGAAGGCAAAGCATGTGCTGTGTTGTGTCTTCCAGTCCTATCCACTTCATTACCCTTGGCCTCATCTCTTTGTGTGAAAAGCCAGGCACCAGTGCTAGACAGCAGGCGTCAGGAGGCCAAGCAAAGCAACGGTGCTCGGTTAAAAAGAACATTTGAAAGAAAAGACAGGAAATCTCAAAACTAGTGTCTGCGCCTCAGTCTCTCAGTCCTTGCTCTCTGTTTTACCTGGAAAATACAGCAAACAAATCAAGCTAAGCCGTGATATCCAGCCTGTCTCCCGTAGTGTCGAATGTGCAGAGTGTGACTCTGGGGTGGGGGAGGGCACTGTGGTGTGATGCCAAATGTTGCACCTTCAACAGCAGCCCAGCAGTGGCTCAGAGAAGCCTGTACTGTTGCCAGGTTCATAATTTTTTGGCATCTGCTGGTTTCCAGTAAAAAAGGGAGTTTCAGTTCATAGCCGACATAAATTAGATTGGTACTCAACACCTCTTTACTGTTGAAACCAATTTGAGGCACATACCAGCCACTGCTTTTGCATTGAGAGACACACACACTCAATGATCCAAGTCATTGACTTTTTTTTTGTTTTCGGTCTTTGGATGGGATACCATTGAGCCTGAAACCTGATGGTAGGACGGGATATCTACTTACGCAAATACAGAGATGGCTGTGCAAACCATACATTTGACTGCTGCATTACTTCACTGCCTTGTCAGCATGGAAGATTATCTTTACATAACATTATTTTAATTAGGGCTGCACAAACATTCAGAATGTTATCAGGAAAAAAATGTGTTTGGTGAAGTGCCAGTGCTGAACTGAGGATGTTAGAGGAGCAGGGGCAGAAAAAATAAAATGGGCACCAGCACGCAGAAAGCCATGAACTTGAAGGGCACCCTAGAGGGCACTTCATCATGTTTAATCTACCATAGGGGCAGCCAAGAGGGCACATGGGCAACATTTATTCGAACATGTGGGCACGAGGGGGGCCGCAAAGACGATCACTCCCACTAATCGCAAATCATATCACAATTGTTACATCTGTAAAATTGATCGCAATATTATTTTCTTACCACACCGTAAAGCCCTAATGTCTACATTCTTCAAACCTTTTATGGTGTGAAAATCTTTAAGGCGACCAAAAAACAGTACATCTTTTTTTTTTTTTTCAGTGTTACAACAATATGTGAGTAAAAACATGATCTCTCCCACTGATCTCTCTCTTTTCTGTCTTTTCTCCCCTCAACCCCACCCCACCCCATGATCCGCCACCCTCCGCTCTTCTTCTACTCTGCAGCTTTATGTGCAGGCGAGACTTTCAGCTAAGTGGGCCAGACTTCTCCGGCCCACCATCCAGTTCTTCCTGGTGGCCTTCGCGGTGTATGTGGGTTACACCCGAGTCTCTGATTACAAGCACCACTGGAGCGACGTCCTGGTGGGGCTGCTGCAGGGAGCCCTCGTTGCTGTGCTTAATGTGAGTCTCCAAGGCAACCTACTTCATTCAGGGGAAACACTGCAAAATTTCAGAATTCCTAATTGATATTTCCACTATTTAAGACTTCCGATATTATCTGAGATTTTATACTGAAAACACAATGATGTTCGTCAGCTCACGGCTAACAAAAAAGTAAGACTTATCTCAAGAAATCGTGCTCGACACAACATGTTTTGACATTTTGTGTGAAGTAGCCTTCAACCTGATGACATCTTAAACATGAGTCTTACCCGTGTGGTTTCTGGCTTCGGGAAAAGCAAACACGGGCGGGGACGATCCAGATCATAAGAAATATTATTTAATGGAAATCCTTCTGTTAGTGACACTCCCTTCAATGCCGAACAGCTGCTGAAGAATCCCTGCTCTTTCAGTCCTCATTGTGCAAATCCACATAGACAGGAAGCATGAGGGGAGTGTGACAGCCCGCAAAGTGTGACTTGACACAAACCCACACACTCACACTGGCATGTTCTTAGGCAATAAGTCCATTCTCCTCCCCACTTCATCCAGCTGGGCTTCTTTATTGTCTGGCCACTTCCCTGTTTTGAGTGAGTCGCTGTCAGCACCGCCTTGTGGAAACTCTGGAGTGGTCGGGCGTGTGTTCGTGCGTGTGTGTGTGTGTCCGTGTGTGATTAATTGTGAAGCGAGCCCGCGCCTTTGGCCTTCACATTGCTGTGCGCAATTAGAGACCCTCCTGGGCATAGTGTTTTATGGCCGACAGGGGTTGCGCCTGCTCTCTGTGTGTTCCTCTCAGATGTGTGCAAGTGTGAGTGTCACTTAACAGCTGCGCACAAACCTGTCCAGACATATGTAATCACAGTTTCCAGCCCTGCCCTTACCTCCTCTGTATCCCTTACATGCTTTTACAGCAATCTCAGTGGGAAAAATATCCCCTAAGTGAACAAAGCTAAGCCCCTCTCCTCTCCTCTCCTCTCCTCTCCTCTCCTCTCCTCTGCAGGTGCACTTTGTGTCGGACTTCTTCAAGAAGCGTCCGCCGCGTTGCACTAGATCTGACGTGGCCGATAGCGAAGAGCCGGAGAGGAAACCCAGCCTGCAGATTGCGGACTCCGAACATGGCAACCATTACAACTATCACCACAATCCAGGCCCCGTGTGATAGCGGATGAGGCTCGGGGGGGGGAAAAAGGCTGCAGCCTGCAGAACCCAAACCTGTGTGATAGGGTCCAACTCTAGGCCTTCAACCTTGATTGTGCAGTCAGCAGTGTTTAGATAACCCGGGTCACCTGCGGTCCTGACTCTTTAGGCTGCTCGCTGCAGACTCCTGATGCTATGTGAGAAGTCCTATGAGTGTGAGATGTTTAATCTTAGAGTGTCTATATGAATTTTGCCACCAGCTCTTTGTATGTCTGTTTAGAAGGAGTAAAGCTAAGGATCTGTAGCTTGCAGCCGCCAAGCCCCCAGCTTCTTCCCCCCTGTGTCAACCACTCACACCCTACCTACTCCCCAACCACTGGACTGACTGAGGGGGGCTGCAACCAATCGCAAAGGTGCCTGAGCCCCCCCCCCCTGCCCTGAAAGACACCACGATGACCTCCTTTTCTCCTGTAAGAGAGAGAGGAGTATGTTGATTTTATTACATCGTTGTTGATGTTGAAGCATATGTGTTTAAAGCTGCATTAAGTGAAAGACTCCAAACCCACCGTGACGAGGCTGTCATGATACACTGAGCGCTGGGTGCTAATGTGTTTAGCAAACAAGTTACACACACAGCTAAAACGGAGGACTATGGGCTTTCTATGGCAAATGGCAAATGTAGGTCTGATGTTCACTCGCCTTTTACGCCATGAGAAAAATGTGCTTTTTTTTACTTGAAACATGGTAATGATACAGGAAAAAGCTGCCTACAGTTTCATATAATCGGTCAGTGAGAGTGGTTGGGTTTCAGCTGTATAGATGGTCTGAAGGTGCCTGAAAACCTCCGGGGGTTCATGAATCTGTTGATTCACAGTGGGATCTAGCAGCTCTTTTTCTTACGGGGAGCTCTTTTATTTTAATGTTAACATCAAATATATCGCTTAATGGAGCTTTAACATTTGTTTTTCTGTTTTGAATTTAATATGTAGGGAGCCAAATTTGTTGGCAGTAGTGAAAAAAAAAAAAACAAGTCACGAGAAGAAGAAAAGACAAGAATATTTATATTTGTTGGTAAAAGCACAATTTGTTGATTGATTAGCTTCACTTGAGTGCACCTTAAACTGGCTTCACATTAGAAGAGTGTTGCAGATCATAACAAATTATTGCAATGGCAACCAGTTCACAGCCGATGAGCTAATATTCTCCGCACATCGTGCCACCACGTTGGCAATAAAGCTCCAAAACTCAAAAATGTCAACTGCAGGCCAACCAAAGCTGCTTTGAAAGAGGATGTATGTGAACTTAACCAACACGCCAAACTAGCATCTGAAATCAGCTGACAATAGTTGTCCTAACTGCCACACAAACAGGTCCGGGTGAACAATATAATGTTTTAAAAAGTGACTACACAGGCTTGTCGTGCTCGTGCTCGATGACTCACCCTACTTCAATCAACTCTGATTCACTGGCTCTGGTCGAATTCAACTCCCAGCAATTATTCTTATTGGGCGTCATGTTGTATCACTGAGTGTGTCCTGATAAAGAGGTTGACTGTGTTGAATCGGTTCGATGGTGCCAACTAGTCTGACATTTTTATTGTGGGGAGGAAATATGACGAGTCTTCAAGGGTAACCTCACCAATTTTCCACACTAAAGGTCCTGGAGAACACAGCTGCATGTGAGACAAAAGAACTATAAGCCTTTTGTTGCTCCTTAGTAAGCTGCATTTGATCTGATATATTGCCTCCAGTGATGTCGCTCAAGTTGCATTGTGGGTAGTGTCCGTCACTGGAGGTAATTCATCAGATTACATGCAGCTTTATACTACTTTCCTGCAAACACACTTTAATCTGAAAAATTGGACGAGTTACCCTCCAGAGCAGACTTTGTGCCCAGGCAGGATTTGATGCACCCTCAAATTTAGTGATGCTTTTCTAAAAATGTGTACATTTAACTGTGGAGTTTATGAATGACTTGTGTTTCCCTTGTGTGAAATGGACTGCAGTGGTAGAAAAACCATTGATGCGGACGACTTCGATCCCTGTTGGACTATAATGTGTCAAACCACTACTATATCGCCAATCAAATCTCAAGGAATTTGGCCTCTATATTGTCTTCTTCATTTAGTCTTTTTTTTTGTTTTTTTCTCCAACTATAATAGTCAAAGAAGGATGAGACAGCCATTTTGAAAATGGTGTTTAATTTATTTTAAATACAAGAAGTTCTTTATCTACTCTCACAAGGTTTGGAAATGCCGGCGCTGTTATTGTGCAATCACCCCCGCTTGCCACTATGAGCCACAAATGTATGTACTAATGCTATGAGACATGTTTCATGTTGCGTGAAGGATGTATATACATGCTTGTGTGTTTGAATTTCACGTGTAGGTACTTTTTTTAATTTTGCCTGTACAGTGTGCTTCGGCCTGTGCCTTTTCAGACCGGTGGCTATTGAAGTCGCCACACGAACGGATCCAATTCCAGGTCCAAACATAAGCCAGATGCCTTGGCAGGGCTTTTAAAAGGCTGTTGTAATGATAAAGGGTTACGTACCCAACTGTGTTTTTGAAGCTAGTAACACCGCTCCATCGCCACTTCAAAAGATTCGTCTCTGTTCCTTTTCCCCTTCCTGTGCTGATAGATGGGGTTAATTTGTGAGTAAGGCCTCCTGTATAGATCGTGTACAGCATGCAGACCCCTGGAGGACTGACAACACATCAGACAGACCACAAACCTGGGGTGGGGGGCAGGAAGACAGAGAGAATCTCACCTGGTAGTGATTGTGAAGCCCTGAAGCTGAGCTGCGACTGGAGAAAGGCTGGGTACTTTTAGGGGAGGGGTGTGGGGTATCCCATGGTGAACTCCAGTCCCTGGGGTCTTCTACACATTTAAGAACACAGATTTATAACAAGAAACAGCTGGAATTGGTTGCAGTGAAGTGCCCCGCCCCCCTCCTCTTGCTGCCTACATCTAAATCATCTGTGTATTGCTGCAGCAAGACTAATAGCCCAAATGAGGATGTAGAAACGTCATGGTGTTTGATTCCCCTCAAGTTAACCGAGGTTCTCAGCTGGTGATGTGGCTCCACGTGTTGTTATGCTTTATTGGATTAGTGCCTTAAAGTAGGCACTGGTTGGCTAACCTCCTGTTTATATGTCGACATGTAGGTATGATTTGTGTTTTTTTTGCTCTTTTTGTACATAGATTATATCTATAGGCTCTAAAAACAAAGGATTTTAAATAAAGACATAATCCACATTGAATTAAATCGTTTTGTTTTAATTGACACAATTTATGTGACTGATGTTATGGTGGGATGGTGGAACGGATAACAATGTGATCGGGATTATGAATTCAGATTACAGATAAATAAGTACATTTAATCAGAACATATTAAAGTGTATTGAGGTTGAAGTTACATCTTCAAGAATGACTTTAATTAAGTTATGAAACTTTAAAGACCAGTATTCTCTCTTCTCTACTTACTGATTAAGTTGAAAGGATGCCCGTCCGATTACTCTTCACCTCCGTTTCTATCACTCTCCCTCCTCACCTTCTTAGCCTCCTTCACCAGTGGGGTATTTTGTCTTTTGCAGTGTAGGGTTTCCAGTTATTCCACTGTTACCTGGGGGTTGTAACTGGGGAAAACAATGTCTCTTCCTGTTTTAGTTGAACAATGGCAAACAAGCTTCCTTCATCCTGTAATGCCAAATTATATTTTGAGGGGAAAATCCCTCCCGGTTGGGCAAAGTTTATAGGTAACTGATCTATACGCAAGTCGTGGCATTTTTCTTCAGTCAAAGGATCACATTACTAAT
The DNA here is from genome assembly GCA_900302685.1 of Spondyliosoma cantharus. Taxonomy (NCBI): domain Eukaryota; kingdom Metazoa; phylum Chordata; class Actinopteri; order Spariformes; family Sparidae; genus Spondyliosoma; species Spondyliosoma cantharus. The sequence continues at coordinate 10,987 of OMLP01003510.1, read as the reverse complement.
TACACAAATTGCCATGTACAGTAATTAGCATTCAGTAATTGACTACATTTCAAAGTGATCTGACACACCCAACCCTCATGGTGGAATAACACATGTCAGCCGTACCTGATAGATTGTGATGTTTTCCTCCCAATTTTGAAAAATGAAATATGTTCTCGGCAAGGTCACTGAAGTCTTGATTAAGCAATTTTCCTTGGAATTTTTGTTTGCACAGTAAAAATTCTTCAGTGCACAAGTCAGAAAGTCAACATACTTGATATCGGTGTTGTAACAAGGAGTGGAGGGCACCAGTGGTTTAATCATCTGATTTCATCTGCTTTCAGAAACCTGATAACAGGCCTCCATGCCCGAAAAAAGCAGATTAACTCCTTTACCTCCAGTTTCATTTTGACATGCAAAAAGTTTTGGTTTTATCAGCAACGGTTTCGAGTCATCCATCTATAAGATTATGTTATCCACACTGGTACAATGAAAGAAGATTAGATTTAGATTTTTGCTAAAAACTACCAAAATAGGACATGTAGAAAATTCCACATTAATATTTCTATTGTCGGATCAATCTGTCCTTCCTGTAGGCGCTATCTTTGAGTGTAGTGGAAAACTAAAGTCAGTGGAATTTTCTTCATTTGGCTTTACTCCTGTCAGCTCAAAAACAAAAGCCTTGACATACTGCACAGTACAGACTGGAGATTTGTCAGGAAAGACGAGGTTAAAGGTCCTGCCGATAGTTCCGACATAGATTTCGAGTACAAAGTTAAGAGCATATGGTTTGAGTGCAGCAGTGCTTAAAGACTTTTACCTCTGGAGACATTCTGTCAAGTGACTGATTCATAACGTGACTTCCTTGTGCATTGGATGAGTTTTTGAAATAGGAATAATTCAAACCAAATGGAGGGGTTCCAACGACCAAGGATTAAGGAGGGGTTAATCAAAGAAGCGCCGCTGCCTGAGTGGGTCCAGGCCAGAGAATGGAACGCTCCACTAAAATAAACACATATATTTATAACGAAATAAACACTGGACCCGTTGGGACATTTGTGGGAGTTTTGTTGGCAGCGCTAGTGAAAACCACTGTCGTCCCTCATTTAAAACAATATTACTCACTTGCATTTTGTGAAAGTTGAGCGTACGTGGGGGCTGTTTTGTTTTTACTGTGGTGTCAAAACAATTGGGAATGGAAGACATTAAGGTATTTTATTTACATGACTATTTATCCATTTAAGGTCCTCTTCTTCCGCAGGGTGACTTACAATGTGTGAGTTCACAGCTTTGTCATTAAATTCTCCCGAGGTGCATAATCCACCCCTGCTGAATCTATTATCCTTAAGGCCTAAAAGTAAATGTACCTCGTTACATTATGAGAGAAGATCACTATGGTAACTAGGGCTTATCTTGAGCTTGCTAAACAGTATGCCAGCCTGTGGCTGAAAATAGTAAGATGCCGTGTATCTGAAGGATGAATCTAGAGTCCGCCCGAGCAGTTAATGAGGCGGATGAAACTGATACTCTACCTGAAGATAGACAGACTCCTGTGGGTTTACAGTATCTCTATAACTGTTCACCAAACCGTCAGCATGCTGTGAATAACCTTTGAAATATGGAATAATATAGCAGATTCTGTCATGCAATACACGATCATGACATCAGTCTTTCATGCTGCTCGACCTGTAGGTTTTACATCAAAATAATGTGGTGTGTCTGACAAACAAAGCAAAATAGATCATTCCTTAGAAACCATCACAAATCATGAATGGTCTGCTCCACAGGGATGGGATTCTGTGAATGACCCAGAGCTTGGTGAGAAGTGGCTTTTGAGATGAGTGGTTTTGGGAAAAACCTCAGCACTGGAAGCAGTAAAGCATGACAGGAACAGATTCGGCTGCCAGTATTTTGATGCTGCGGTGGACGTCGCTGACTGTTATATGCTCGAACGTCCAGCCCACTTTGGTCAGTGTCCCCATGGGCGATGGCTATATGGTCTCGAGCTGGAATTTCAGGACCAGAAACAGGAGTGAGGAATGAGTGTGGGACAGTGACAGTAAGACAATTCTGGGATCCTTGAAGCTGATTTAAAGGGACAGTTCAACCCAAAATCCAAACATGTTTTTTTTTCTCTTACCCAAAATGCTACAAAGTCATAGAGTTGCCTGTCCTCTCTAGAATATAATGTATCTAGATGTCACTCAGCTTGTGGTGCCAAAAAAATACATTTGGTATCAGTTTCCTGTAGGAATTAATTTCTTTCTGTATCACTGCGCTGAAGGAAGAGTGCATCTGCTCATGGACGAGAGGCTACTTGACCAAGCTAATGAGCTAGCTGACATTTCAGCTCAGCAAAAGAGGACGCCAATTGATGTTTACATTCTGCAATGTCACGAGCATGAGCCTCTTATCAGTCATGGAAATTACATGGACACACGACCCTCATTCTCCGGATTGACAGATCATGACCCCGTTACTCAAGATAATCAGCAGACCTTGTTGTGAGCAGTTTAATGGAGGAACTACTTTCTCTCTGCCAAACTACTCCCGCCAACCATATTACCCTCGGAGAATAAGGCGTGCGTGTGGTCATGGACAAGAGGCTCGTGACATTGCACAATGTAACCATTGACGGCATCCTCTTCACTTGAGCTGTAATTTTAGCTAGCTCAGTTCGGCTTTGAGTAGATACACTCGTCCTTCTGCGCACTGGAAATGAATGAAACTGCTCACAACAACGTATGTGGATTATCTCGAGTAGCGATTTCTGGAAAGAAAGACACATTGCTGCTGATTTGTTCACTTGTATTCTTTTTTTTTTTTTTTTTTTTTGCCGCTTTT